>VDFB02325393.1:0-47660 GCA_007258455.2 Sequoia sempervirens
TCTTCAACCCTATTTATATAGAAATATGAGACTTAGCTGCCTACAATCAAGCCATGTTCAATGACACTTCTCAGCTTAATCTTTTAAGAAATGTCAATGTCACCCTTCACGAGCTTAAAATTGACAGTCATATGACTGTCACATGTCTACATGAGGTTAAGTTTGACGACCAAATGGTCGTCAAGCCAAAAAAATCTCCTTGGTCGGAATATTCAATTTAATAGCCGGTATATTCTTCACATCCACAAGAATGTACTTTGACTGCCTGTTTTCTTGTTTCTGCTGCCGATTGACAATTTTTTCTGCTAGATTTTGAACTATTGTTGGAGGATTTATGTTCATTGGTTTGAACTTTACGTGGTTGATTTTAAACTATCTATTGGTTTTATTTATCATATTGGTGTTTTGAAGACTTTCCAGATTTGATTTGAACTTCCTCAATTGGCTTGTGCAGGTAAGCAGAGATGGTGGGGCCACCGCCTACCACTTAGCAAAGATCGGCAGACCACTATACCTGCGCAGTACAAGTACATCTATGGACTGTATAATCCACAAACTGTACAAAAAATGTTATTTTTTTTATTTTATTTTCAAATAAAAACTTTACAATAATATTAATCGGCACAAATGTCATTTTTCTAAAAAAAATATTGAAAAATTTCAGCTGAAATTTTTTTAATTTATTTTTGAAAAAATCATACCAACGTCATAATGGCAACCTGGGGGTTTATACGGCTCCCTAGGAAAAAAAATTGCCTCACCAGACAACTAATCCAATTTGGATGAATTGATAGTCGATCTTAAGGTTTTGGCCCTTCTGAAAATGATGGTAGGGTCAAATTTGATCCAAAATGCTCCAAATATGCAACTACCTTCTAGCTCTAGTAACCACTATTTAGCTTCAAACCCTCATTGATTTGGCCTCGTATATCCAATTTGGATGAAACAAAAGGAAAAACTAACTTTTTCAAACACTTTTGAATGCAATGGTGAGCTTAGATTTGCACTAGTAAGCTCTGATTTGAACCTACAATAAAGAGCCAAAAATGGAACCCCCCGAGAATTTGGTATTTCTATTAATTTGTTTTTATTCTCCAAATCATAATATGATGCAAGAGAAGAGCATACTCAAATTTTCAAGGTTTACCATCTCTCTTCAGAAAAAAGACTATCCAATGGCACCCAACCCACTCTGATACCATGTTAGAATTGATTATGGATACCAAGATCTTGAGGCCAAATGGAAAGCACAAGAGAGAGAATATGCATATGCAAATATGATTCAATTGAAATGAAAAAAGTAGTAGAGACCCCTTGGTTATATAGCCAAGGTGAGATACAAGATTTCATATGATTATGACAAGTGTCTTAATCATATGACATGAGACAAATTATCAAACTTACCTAGGTTCACATGTGTTACAAGTCAAAAGATAAGATAACAACTAATGACAACTAAAACCTTCTAGAAAGATTCCTTACTAGGACCTAAATAAACTTAACATGTAAATAAGTCCCCTAGTAATGAATTAACTAGGTACAAGACTTTATTTACACCAACAATATCAATGGGTGGCAGAATTTAAAATTAATACTCATCAAAACAAGGCAGCAAATCACTTAAAAAAAAGACAACGAGAATGTGTTCCAGAAATGCAAGGTAAAAGATTAACAAATCGAATCATAATATGCTAGCTTCTATTTGACTTGTTCTATGTTTTAGTTTGTCTTCCATCATTAGACAGAGCTTACAGTTTGGACTTTTATTTGCAATGCAGTTTTCATATTTTTGTGCCACCTAAAACCTTCTATCGTGCTTTTGGTGTTCATTTTTATATGATCAAGTTGGCATTTTAAATTCCCTTTCAAATATCTCATATCACTTTTGACTAATTCTCTTATATATTGTGTTGTATTAGCAAGCTTTTTGATGCATATTGAATGACTATTATGTTGCCTTTAAAGCATGCGTTATTTTTGTATTATCATTTGTATGTATTGCGCACTATATTTCATATAGTATGTGCTTTATTATTTAGAAACAACAGCGCTTTATTTACAAACAATGCTTTTATTTAAACATCACTTATCAATAATAATATATATATATATATATCCATACATATATATTTACATAAATATCAATCATCTCACATAATAATAAATATACATAATTTGGTATTTCAAATGCATATATCCATGTTATCATTTTATAAATAAAGTCATATGTATATACCTATATACAGATATATGTATATACCTATATACACATATACATATATATACATATATCGATATACTCAATATGTGTGTATATACATATATATGCATATATCCGATATATACATTTTCTTATACAATCAATAGCATATATTTACAAACTTATTGATAGATATATATATATATATATGCATACGGTGTATATATACATGGCTCATTATCCATTTGATTCTCTCATGCCCATGATCAATCCATCCATGAGCATACATAGGTACATCTACCTATGTATACTCATGTACATTCTAACTCATGTGTATGGATTTATCGTTGGCATGCACATGTATACATATATATAAATTCCATGTATACATATATATACATTCCATGTATACATATCTCATCGATCGAATAAAGAAAATATAAGAAAGAACTCACATTAACAAAGGAGACTCAACAATTATCACAAACAAGAACATTCACAGCAGAATCATAATTCAAACATAATCTGGCTTACCAATTTCCTGAACTATGACTCAACTGGACCAATCTATATGTGTATGTGAAAGAGCTCAGTTAGACTTCGTTAAGTTTTATCTAACCAATCACTTCTCCTCAGTGATACTTCCCCTCCCTTCTGAAGGCTTGATCCTTATATCTACATTCAACTTAGAACATTGCAATAGTAGTTAGTTGTTCATAAAAACGATCATTTGCATATATTCATTTCATAATCAAAATATCAGATTAAATCAACATTCATAACATTAAATAAAATTAACTTTCATTCATCATTTTCCAAATAATACATATTATCAAAGTCCAAAAACATGTTTTTCAATCAAAAATACAAGCACATTCATTTATTCAGTATTTTAAACAATCATAGTAATAGTAAATAGGTAAACGATCATGGTGTAACAGGATGAACAATGCATCAACACCTACAACCATCTTCAAGCTTATAAAAATAGGATATGGAGAAGCTATAACAAGAAGATCATACCTTACCAATTCCAACTTGATGATCTTGTTCTTAAAGCGAATCAGTAGACCTAGCAAGACAGAAAAGAAAGGAAAGTGTGAAGCTAATTGGCTTGGTCCCTATGTCATTACAGCAAAGTATGGTTTGAGAGCATATCAATTGGCTACTCTCAATGGTGAACCTTTGGATGAACCTATCAACATAATTTACCTTAAAAGGTTCTATTCCTAAATCAACTAAGTTATCCCACCTTCCAAAAATCAAAAAAATCCAAAAAGAGGAAAAAAATATAAACAAATATAAAAAATAGTAAAGAGAAATAAGTCATACTATGGTGAAACCACCCTAAGTGGCACCTTGGATAAGTACATTTGGTTAAAACCTAGCACCAAGAACCATTCATAGGGGGAAAATTAATTATCTATCTTATCTCCCCTTTTCCATGTGCTTTCGTACATCCACTTACCACTTGTATCCCGTACACAATATCCATTCCCATCTACAATATATTTGTTAATCCCCTCATTCATCTCATGGTATATATTGGTTGAGACTTCGATGTGTCAGATTTAATATCCAAATTCCTAAGCTTCATTTGTTTATTCCAGAGTGCACTTGTTGGATCCTAATGTACTCTTGATACTCAAAGTTTTGTTATTGAGTAGGCTTTTGCTAGCTATCATCAATTGTATATAGTGTACATAGGGTTGGATTTTATAAAGGAGGGGATTCACTACCCTCAAGATGATGAGGTCTTAAGGAGAAAATAGCCCTCAGTTACTTCAGGGATCAAAGCTCAAGTGATGAGATAAAGATTGAAGAGTATTTGCACAAATTAATTAAATAAATGTTAAACTAATAATGACGAGAATGATAAAATCACTTAATTATGGGGATAGATAACAGAATTAAAATCTCTAATAAATAAAAATGAAAAGTGCATAAATCACAGATTTTACCCTCAAGAGGATTAAGCCTTGACCACAAATGAAAATGCACCGTGGGGACCTCTACGCCCCACATTGTCATCTCTAATGAAACAAAGAATAGAAAACTTAAATTCAAAATTTCCACCTTGTCAAATCCATACATCTACACACAATTAGAGAGGGAAAAATGTTGCGGGTTGTTTTGGGGCTTTCCTTGGTCAAACCCTTGTTTTGGTGTTTCTACCTCCACAAAGAGCCAGCTAGATAGAGATAGATAAAGTTGTCTAAAATGTAAAGATGTGTGATAAAAACAAACCCCACAAAGGAGGAGAACCCCTATCACGATTATAAATATGTGTAATAGAAAGAAACCCCACAAAGGAGGAGAACCCCTATTACAAATAAAGATGTCTAATAGAAACAAACCTCACAAAGGAGGAGAACCCCTATTACAAATAAAGTAGATGATATCAAATAGATAGTATCAAATAAACAAGATAAGAAGACAAGAGCATTACCAATAGCCTGTAGCTCCCCTCTTGGCTTGATAGACATGATAAGCTTGCATGTAAGAGAACCTTGACTGTTGCTTGAGATAAATTCGATAGAGCTTTGCTATGGAAGCAAGAGTGAGAAATATATAATGAAGAAGATAGAATAGAATGAGAGAGAGAGAGAGAGAAAGATAGAACAAGAGAGTAATAATGAATGAGAATGAGAGTTAAAAATGTTTTTTGAGGTTGCATGGGCAGGAGGAGCCGTTACATCTATCTTTTTTCCATAATGACATGTTCCATAGATAAAGGACATGGAATATTTTCATTTGAATCTTGGAAATTTTAAGGATGCTAGCACATCACAAAGACGTATGTATGTCACACAAGTGTCCTACTCAAAACTTTGCATGAGTATTTAGGATGTTAGTGCTTCATAGTTGTCACCTATGAAGTTGGAATTATGAAATTCTAACTTATAGTTTTTTTTCATAAATGTAGTGGGATAAATGCGTAAGTGTGAAATTTCTACGTGGCGCAATTTTATGACACTACATTTTTCCCCCACTTTAGTGAGCTAATGTTTTGGAAAAACCAGCTACACTAAATTAGTTAAGAAGACATGAATGCTAAATTTGAAATTTTAATAAGTTTATGAGAAAGGATACTATAGAGGCTACAAAGGTTGAGCAGTAAGATACTAAGGATTCCCCAACATTCAAACCTAGAAAGGAACTACAACGTTTGGTGCAAAATTTTCTTTTACAAAACTCAAAAATGGGTCAATTTCAAAATTGGAAGAAGCGAGCATGGTGAGAATAATGCTTAAGAAAATTTTGGTGAATTAGAAGAAAAATGTGATGAAGAAGGGAGTATATGCCCCCTTCTATTTTTTTCCCTAGCCAGGTGGGTGAAAACATGAAGGTCAGAAAGGACATTGTTGTCACAAAAATGGGAAAAAATTGGCCTATATATGCTCAGTGTGGGCCCATGGAAGGTCATTTTCACTATTCATTGTGAAGAGTTTGTTGAATTTTCTATGAAGTTTTTAGAAAAAATCCAAGCAAATGAGATTTTCAATTACTAAGGATCAACTAGTTGCTCACTGACGTGGCGAGGGGTGACCCACTAGACAAGGTACGAGAAAATTTTCTCCTTAACCTATCATTTGTGTACATTTTGTAGTCATAGAAGTTTTTCAAGTAGTGTAGGCATCCAATTGACATGACAGTGTACTCTGAACACGTTCGAGTCTCGCCAACACGTTAGGGTTTTTTGATCATGTTGATGTCCTACCTACGTGCTATCATTGGCTAGTTTGGCCTTGAAAGTCATCAAACCACACAGATGTTTGCATGACATGTTGTAGTCTC
Source organism: Sequoia sempervirens (assembly GCA_007258455.2). Lineage (NCBI taxonomy): Eukaryota > Viridiplantae > Streptophyta > Pinopsida > Cupressales > Cupressaceae > Sequoia > Sequoia sempervirens. Next base: position 5,999 of record VDFB02325393.1, read on the forward strand.
AAAGACAGAGTTAGAAAATTTTTGATGATGTAGAGTTAGAAAAATTTTGATATGTAGTATAGAAATGGATTATGTTGACATGTGTTTTATATTTTTGTAGGAGTTTCCTGAGATCTGGGAGCATAGAAGCAGTGTGATTATGTCACTGTTAAGGAGTCACAACTATGAGATCACTCTAGATGACTATGCATTGTTGTTGCAGGTTAGGTTATGGTGGGTCTACACCATGTTGGAGATCTATTTCCATGTGTCGATGTTGATGGTGCTCATGAGAGGTGGGATGCAAACACCTCCTCTTTTCATCTCCCAATAAGGGAGATGATTGTTACTCCAAAGGATTTCTACCACATCATTCACTTGACCATACATGGAGAGTGGGTGGTGTATAAGGAGGGATATACAACCTAGGACATGTAGGTAGTGCAAAAATACTACCTTAGCCTTGTGGTCTTAGAGGATATGACTAGCCATATATACATGTGGTGGTCAGAGTTACGTTGTGTGGCTATGCCTCTATTGTGTCACATTATGATCATGATGGTGGCATTATGCATCATGATAGATGGGAAATTATTGTACCTCCATGCGGGCCTCATCTATTATATCCAGGAGATGGAGGACTAGAGGATCGTATTCACCTGGGGTCAGAGCATACTAGCCCATCTATACCATGACCTCAAGCGATATGTTCACTATGAGTACTAAAACATCACCACCTACATGCTTCTACAAGTGTGGGAATTTGAGAACATTTAAGCATGCAGTCACCCAGGTATCTCTAAGGCACAACACAGGGAAATCCAGGAGCACACGTGTACCCATTTTTGTGTGATTAGTTGTTGGGTGACTTACTTTTTTAGCAATAGAGATTTGATGTTTTGTAGAGCGATGATATTATATTGTGACCCTATAGGTAGATGTGGGTTTGTTAATCTGATAGGAGGTAGCTCCAAAGGATGCAACGAGATCAACTCCTAGTTGAATGGTTACATCACATATTTGTACCATACTACTAGCATCGGGTTGCTCAATAGTTTAGAAAAGTGCAAGACATGTCTCTGATAGCTTCGATGTATATATGATCCCATAGGAGCATGGTGAGAGTAGGATATCATCCGCGTCCAACCATCATTGACATCACACTCAATAATGATGATAGCTTGGATGAGGATCAACCCAAGGCACTAACGATCAATGGCGTAGACATATCTATTGGCTTTTCCAATTGGTGTCTAATAGCAAGTCCTACTAAATTTCCAAGTAGGTGCCCCCACTGGTAATGTTGGTGCACAAGGTTCCAATGGTAAGGAATCGAGGAGTTGCAATGAGGAGGATGAGGTAGTAGCAAGTAGGGAAAAGGAGAGGCCAAGGCAATGGTGATGTGTGGCATCACTGGTACATGCTCCAACTGTCTCAGTTGCACCACTCGACATCTAGCTAGTCATGCCCCCTTATGTAATGGCTTCAAGACTAACCATCACTTCCAAAAATGATGATCCACCTCTAGATCGACAGTGGCAAGCTAGGGACCTAGGTATGAGTTTGGTACATGTTATTTCATTTCATACTCTCATATATATATATATATATATATATTTGTGTGTGTATACCTTGATGATATGGTACTAACATTATCCACTATCTTTGTGGTTACAATGTTCACACAGGAGTGGCTCGACTTCTTCAAGTAGTGTATCTTAGAGGTAGTCCCAACCATCTAGATTTGAGGCTCAATCTTCAACACTTACAAGCCACACACAACATGGTGTCATGCCCCATTATTTGAGCCTATAGTGCATCTAAGGACAAACTACGAGGAGATGCAGGTGGAGGTGGTCCAGAAAAATTCCAAGCTTACCATGATGATCAAGAAGAGGGACCAAAGTAGTGTGAAGCTCCTCTCTACACTCACCGAGAGAGATCAAGTCATGATGTTGGTTGAGAGTGTCAAGGAAGCATGCAGCACCCTATAGTGCCAATTCAATGACCTTGAGAGGCAACTAGAGGTTTATAGGAAAACATCCACTAACATTTAGCATCCTTAGGTACAGTAGCTTTGAGATGAGTTACAAGAGGCCCAAAAGTGTGAGGCTACAATACTAGAGTGCATCACCACTCTACAGGAGCAGGTAGCAGAGCTATAAGGAGATATATGGGGATTTTGGTCACAAAGCATGTCAATGTCGTGATCTCATTGATCTCATTCACATGCACATCCATCTAGTAGCCCCCTCCACCACTGCCAACACCAGAGAGCTCTAAGAACCATGCCCTTAGGGGCTAGAGATTCATTTTTATTGTACTATATCATCAATTTATAGCATTTTTTGATGTATAAATTCATATTCAAATATACAGACATCACATTTTATCACAGTGGTGTGATACATGTACATGACATTATTTATATATATGAGATTTTGGATCAACATTATGATGTGTTTTTTATGTGTATGCTTTTTTTCATGTATGATTATGTGATGGATGTATGCTTAGATTAGATACTATCATGATTAAATAAACACACATTGGATGTATACTTAATTAAATACAATGATGATCTAATATATAGATAAAATAAAAAACACAATACACAGATACATAGCATAGAAATAAAACACATGTATATATAATTCCTAATTAAATAAATTGACTACATACAAATGTTTACATCATAAATTAAATTTAAGAAGATAATGTGTTGATGAAGAAATGTCATTGCATATCGGACTATGATCCTTGAAAAGGGGATGAGTGTCATGTTCACACCACATAGACTTTATGCATAGTATTTATGAAGATGCATTACATTGACCGGTTCTTTTAGAAGAGTACCATCCATAGAAGACAATCCATATACACCAAAACCATACATGAAGGTGATTATGTAAAGACCTAACCAATTAGGATTGAACTTCCCCTTTTGTCAGGTGGCACATTTATATGTCTATGGTTCTTGTGAGAAATAACACCTTGATTGTAATGCTTAAAAATAGAATTCTTATAAGCTTGGAGATGGTTGAGGACTTGTAATCAGTGCTTATCAAGCAACTCAAGCTGGTTTAGATGTTCAACACAATAAGTGCCATCATCAATTAACCCTTTAAGGGAAACTCATAGAGATAGAATTTCCAACTCTAAAGGCATGATAGCCTCAACACCATACACAAGGTTGTACGGAGTTGTGCTAGTAGTTGTATGAATTCTCATGTGATAGGTCCATAACGCGTAAGTCAATTGAGTATGCCAATATTTACTATGTTTATTCACTATTTTTTAGAGAATTAGCTCAAGATTTTTATTACATTCTTTTTATTCACCATTAGACTAAGGATGGTAAGCTATAGAAAATTGATGTTGAATGTGATTTTTTTTCAAGAATTGTTTTACCTCCTTGTTCTTAAATGAAGTACCATTATCAAAAATAAGGGTAGAATGCAATTCAAAGTGAGCAATGATATTATTTAGAAGAAAGCTACAGATTGCATCAATGCTAGTGGATTGAAGTGAATAGCTTTGACCCATTTTATAAAGTAATCAGTAGCTATGATGATGAAGGTATGTCCCTTATAAGAAGGAGGTGATATTTTACCAATAATAACCAACCCCCATTTTTCAAATGGCCAAGGAGAGGTCTGATTATGAAGTTTTTGTGTAGGATCTTAAATATGGTTATTGTTTTGCTAACATTGAGGAAATTTCTTGACAAAATTAAAGGAGTCTTACTCCATTATTTTCGAATAATATCTCATATAAATTAGTTTACGCAATAAGGATTTACCACCGAAATGTCCACCTACAAATCTTGAATGAGATTCTTGAAGGGAAAAAGGTACTTCAACCTTAGTGAGACACCAAAGAAGAAGACCATTATAATTTTTTCAATAAAGAATAGTAGAATGATAACGTATCAAGTTGAAATATTTTCTATCTGAATGTGAGTATTTTTAGTTAAATCATCAAGAAATTTTCCAATTTTTTAATAATTATAAATGTGAGAATACCATTCCCCTATGTCTACATGGGCACACACGATATTATCAAGTTCATGTTGATCTGAGATAGTAGAAGACTAGAGAATCTTAACCACAAATTGGTACTCTTCTACACCATCTTCTGAGGATACAATGGAGGTTACGCTCACCATTACATATGTGTGATGATTTTCCCTCCTACGAACACTGTCTATGGTAAAGGAAAAGAATTGATCAAGCAAGGATAAAGCCAAATCTCGATATTGAGATAGCTTGCTTTGCTTAGCTTTATATTCTCTCAATTAATAATATCAAATTTCCACAATCCATATTGTATTTTCTCAAGATTTTTGGATTTGATTGTGTATCAATTTTTTTCATCAAATCCAAAAATCTTGAGCAAATTGATATTCTCTCATTATTTGATTTACAATAAGCTCAGAATCACCATGAATGTGGATATGTTTAATGTTTAATACTATCACAACACATAATCCTACGATAAGGGCTTTTTACTCAATGATGTTATTGGTACAATGAAACTCTAATCAAAAAGACATATTGATCCATCAAAATACATTTCCCACACATATTCATGATCTAATGTGAATAAATTTTCATCCAAAAAAATTTCCAAATTAGGAAAGGAACAAGATGATGGAGCTTCTACCAATTGATCATTGATAGCTTGTCCTTTGATTGCTTTCTAAGTTATGAACTTAATGTTGAACTTAGAGAGAAACATCACCTATTTTTCTAACCTTCCTGAAAGATCGATTCTAGTGAATAAATTTTTAAGGAGATCACATTTTATGATCACATGGGTTTTTACATGGAGAAGATAATGTCGTAAGTTTTGTGTTGTGAAAACGAGAGCGAGACATTTCTTCTCCATGGAAGAATATTGATTTTTATAATCAACTATAATATGACTAATGTAGTAAACCACTCTTTATTTACCATCATCATCATGTTGAGCTAGTAAAGCTGCTAAAACATGAGGTGATATAGAAATATAAAGTAAAAATGGTCTATCCTGTATAACCAACATCAAGATAGGAGGATTGGCTAAATAAATTTTGATAGACTCAAAATATTTGTCATATTCATCATCCCATCAAAAATGGAAATCTTTCTTAAATAAATGTGTGAATAGAAGAGTATGATTAGCCAATTGAGATACAAATCTATGAATTTCCCAAATATTCCCTTGTAAACTACGTAGTTGAGAGATGTTTTTAGGTGGAGGCATGTTAACAATTGCATCGATCTTATTCATGTCGATTTCGATTCCACAATGGGAGATGATAAATCCTAAAATATTGTTGGCATCTATGCCTGTTGATGGTGTTTTCTGCACAGCAACAACTCAGACAGAATACAATATCCTATCTCTCTTGAAAGTTAATCTTCAACAATAAATTACTGAAAATCACCCCAAGGTCTCTCGGGTGTCAGGTCATGACAATGCATAAACAACTCAGATAATATGTGAAATGTTGGTAATCACAATCAGACCTTACTACAAGCAAACTGTATCTTTCTAACTTATCAGATCTTGCAATATGATGATCTCAAGTCCTAAATCTAACCAGATGATAAAGAAATAGCAAAAGATAAGGGTGCAGAGATATGATAAGATCTAAACTATTCCTAGAATGAACAATGCAAATGATAGATATATGGAATGGACCAATCTCAAATAACCAGTTCTTGATCAACCCACAATGCAATATCACAAGAACGGTGCAATCTTCTAAGGTATATAGATTTTCAAATCATAGATATTCATCCAAAATCGAACTAAGCACAAATAAATGTATGGTCCAGGTTGACTTCACCAACCTACTACAATCAGATAGTTACTGGGAGTATAGACCAGAGATTGCTACTAACATTCCAAATACGAAATCATGAACATCATTCACCAAACTAATCCAATTCTAAACACTAAATCCTGAATCTTTAAGCAATTTGAAAGATAAAACAACAGGAACCATGCAAGATAAACTAACACAAGAGATTTCACCAGGAAAACCACAATGCCTTCAATTGTATTAGATCACCAAAATGTTGCAATAATTCCACTGTTTTGTTACAATATTGGCTTCAAGAAACTGACTACTATCCCTACTACAAAATGCTCTAGCTCTTTTTTGATCTAGCTTGTCTCTATTATCTTTTCTAGCTCACCCTTACAATGAGGCAAGAATACCCTTTATAACAAATTCTTAAAACATGTCGGCCCAGCCAAACCTTTACAAAATAAAATTAGCCAAAACAAGTTGGCCTCAGGAATTTCAAAATAAGGCACACATTAAATGCCGATACATCATCAAGGTCGGCCTAGACACACTCCCCAATGTAGCCCAGATCAATGCATGCCCCATAATAATAGGGAAGCACAAATCTCAAAATGGGCATTAACTACCGCATCCCTTATCCTTATTCTAAGCCAATGACCCATGAACCCTCAAAAATACTTTATCCAACTCGGTGACAGGTGGTAAAGGCAAAATCCTGAGCCGACATTCGATGGAACCAATCTCCTCCTTTGACTGTTTAATAGTTTTATTCCAATCATCCTTGTGTGCCTGGTACTTATCCATCACAGCCAAGTAGGTTGTTGCATCATCTAGCTAGTGCCCTGTTATGATATTTTCAGAGTCAGGGGCATAGACATCATGCCACCATTCTCTTAGCTATTCTAGGCTCAGATATTTAGGAGCAATTTTCCTCCTACCAGTCATAATCTCAAAAAATGCAATACACCCATCATAAACTCCAGTCAGGTCACCATCTATTTGTTTTTTTCATTTATGGATCTTTCTAATGGCCTTTTGCCGAATCTGCAAAGCTTTGAACCATTCCCAAGGCTCATTAAGTCTGGAGGAAGGAAGGATCCCATCTACAGCCAACTAATCTTTTCCATATTCTATGAGCACTTTAGATTTTTGTAACAGAAGGTTGACATCCTCCTTATCTTGGGACAGAACATGTTCCAACAAGTCCCTAGCTCTCACTGCATCCTTTCCAACCGAAAGGATTTCCTTTATTGCATTATCCCCTTTCAGTTGTACATCTTTCAACCAATCTATTGCAGTTTGGGTAGAGGCCTTCATCTTTTCAATTTCAAAAATGGTTTCCTTGGGCAAGAAGCCAGGAGTAGCAAAGGAAGATGGGTGGAGAGATTGCAAAGGCCTCATCAAGTCTTCTAGGCACTTCTTCAACCTTTCATTTTCCTTTCTAAGCTCATGCTTGGACTGAGTTTCTTTCCTCAGTCTCCCAATTATTACTGCACTAGACCCTTCATATTCTTCAATATCCTACTCCATAGAAGCTGGTCCAAGATTAATGGTCTGCACATTGTAATCTTTTCCAGTGACCTCTTCTTTAGTTTTATCCGCAGCAGGGGTGGCAATGTGAATGACCTTGTTTCTTGCTTCATCTCTTTCTATCCTAGAAACTACCTTAGCCATCTTTTTCTTCTTACCTTTGCCAATCCTGGATAACATCTCATCCCAATCAAGAGGAGTATCCTCAACAATGACTTGTTTCTTCCTTGTAATCTCCTTTTCTAACCAATCTGGGACAGCAGGATCCACCTGGATTTCTTCTGTCTTGGACTCCTCATGTTGTTCTGATATTTCATCTTTTCCTTTCTTAGGAGACTGATCACCCTGGTTACCTAATTCAGGTTCCTCTTCTTGCACGGGCGATGGGGTTCTAATAGGGATATTCTCCTTCTCAGGTGATCCATTACCTTTATTGCTTGCTGGAGAATCCTCATATTGCACTAATGGAGAAGGGTGTCTTTCTACCTCTTCAGTCTCAAGTTCAGCCATTGCACCAAAGAGTTATCCTTCCTTGAACGGTTCTACCTCTCCACTAGTCTCATGCTCCTTAGGGGTCTCCTGCTCAGGTAAACCTGGTGAAGGGGAAGTAACCCTCGGTTGCTCCACAACTGATGCCCTTGGGAGAGGATCCATCCTTTGCATAGTCTCCTTAGGAGATGGAGTCCTTGATCTCCTTGAATAAACCTTAGTTTTTTCCCCTAAACTCTCCACATCGACAACCGGAGTTTCCCCTTTGGAAGTTCCTTGATACTTCTTCTTTGAAGTTCTAGTTGTCCTTGTCTTCTTTGGCTGTGGAGGAGCATCTTCTTCTTCTGCCTTTTCAAATTCCTCCTCCTCAGAAGATTTTCCTATTTTCACAGTTCGGCTTCTTTTCTTTCCCTTTGGTTTCCTTTTCAGTTCTGGCTCACTTTCTTTAGGGCCTCTAATTTTGATTTTGAAGGGTGAGCTCCCTTTGGTTTTCCCTTTGGGGTCATCTTCCCTGGATTCTTCTAAAGTGGACAGGGGATCCAGATTTCCCATTAAATTGAAGGTACAAGGTACCTTTTCACTTTCCAACTCCCAAACCTTATGCTTCAACCATGAAGTAGTAAACCTCATGACAGGGACCATTAGGTCCTCCAACTCAGTTACCTCATCATCAGCCCAGTTTATCTCTCCAATTGATTTGTCCTTAATAGACTCATATGCATGATCTTGCACCAGATTCTCGTCATCCTCTAACTGGTCAGGGATCAACTTGACATTGTATTGCCTTATCACATCAACCGGAAGCCTAGAGTACCTTTTCTTCCTTGCCTCAAAATCATCTTTAATATTTGCCCAGTAATCCTCTAGGTCTTCCTTGTGATGGTATTCTCTGGTGGCCTTCTTCTGCGCCTCCCCAGTGATATCAAAGTTTGTCCTCTTGGAGTGGAAGGAGAAACCATAAGTTGCTAATTCATCTCTTGCTGCATGCGCTGACTGGATAGAAGGGCATACCTCAGCTATACCAATTTTGAGAGGGAAATCTCCACCAAAACCCGTTTTATGCTTCACCTTTTTAGCAATTCCATCAAATTCACATATCTGTCTCACAACTTCCAATAGCACAATATGATCAGTAGGGTACCTAGGTAACCTATATGGAGCAGCTTGACATCTGTCAATTCTGATGTATGAGAAGGTGGGAAACTAAGTGAACCAAGCTCCATACTTCTTTATCAACTCCTTTGCTCCATCAAACAATCTAACATGTTCTGCATTTTGAAGCAGCCTAGTGATATACATTGTAAATGCATCGTTTGCTCTTCTGTAATCCCGGTGTCCTAGGTGCAGTTCCGGGTATATGTCATAGATTACATCTTGTCCAAATGTCCCCTTTGGATTCAAACCCCTGTATGGGTAGAATCTAGCCAATACATACATCACATAGGAAGACATGGTGAACTTCTTTGTTTCTAATACATCCCTCAGTTGTTTATCAATCACAGCACTGATGAGTCCTGCCCAGTGGTAATTAGTACCTTGTTCAATTTTGTTGATCACATGAACCATCCAATTTTCCAACACTCCAGCACTCTTCAAACCTACCACTCTGCTCAAAAATGTGATCGCATCATATATATCTGATCTAAATTTAACCCTGTGTAATTGCTTGGGCAATTTGGAAAAATGGGACTTTGGTTTCTCCAACCAGGAATTAATCATTTGCTGGGCTTTGGTGGGCTCATTCTCATAGTAGGTTTTGGCCAAATCCATGTTTAAAGCACACACAGATGGCAAATCTGGCATGTCAAAAGCTTGGGCAATAGAAATGGGATTGAAATTTTCCAAGACTCTCCCTTCGGTACTTACAACCCTCTGTGTGTCAAAATCATACTGCCGGGCACACTCTAGTATTAACTCATAGCACTGAATTGCAGGAGGGAACCCTGCCACATGAACCAATCTGGACTTCATCATTCCTTGTCTCAAAACCGATAGATCCTTCTGAGCTGTTCTTTCTTTGAATTCCTCATATCTCCACGCTCCAACATTGGTGTCGGAGACCTTAGACCATACAGAAGATATCTTGCTGTCAGGCAGCTGACTCTTGGTATCCAATCTCAATCTCTCTACCTCTGAAATGGAGGACGCTTCAGCGTCGCCCCTAGACTTTCCTGCAACAGCCCTACTTGATTCTGCCTGCATTCACAAAAGAACGTGATGAGCATCCAATTATCACACATATCCCAATCAAAGGGTTAGTACAAAATCACATAAAGCAATTAATAACTATCAATAATCATCAATCTTTAAAATTCAGAGAGTGAAGCAATCCGAGAAAATGAGGTAAATCAGGAAAATCCAGTCAGGGCAGAATTTCGGAGAAATCCGACCTAGACGGATTCCTACTGCCAAGACATCATTCACCAAATAAGTCATTAGTATGAACAAAAGTTATGTGATCATCATGAAATTTATCCATCTAGCAGCAAGAAATCATCATTTAACATTTACTCCATTACCCCTAACATCGAAAAATCGGAAGAAATGAAACCAGGCAGGAAAAATCGGGAAAATCCGGACAGGTCAGATTTTCGCAGATAGTTCAAAATTTTGGAATTCACTATACTCCATGGACTTGGCCGAAACCGGGAAAATTCGGGTGCGCAGGAATTCCGCGGACACCTCGGAAACCCGACGAATGTTAACGCACGAACCATTAATTAGATGATCATGCAAACTTCTCTTTTTGGATTCAAATGGTCTCAAAATTGACGCCAATAAGCAAAACCTCAAATGCACATGAATTCAAATTTCCAAAGCCTTCAAATGACTAATCTTCATGGCGAAATAATGATTCCCTAATTTTGACGACTAGACCTCCGCCATGAAAACCAGGGTAAGCTCGAGGTTTGAAATACTATCCTTAAAATGATCAGGCTAAAGCACACCGAGACTTCTCAAGGTAGGAGCAGGTTTAATCTAAGCGCGAGATATGCAAATCACAGTAAATTCATCAAGCTTAGCAAAATCTGAGCAGAGCACCGAAAACCCTAACCTCACAAAATAAAGGAAATTACGCACCTAGAGGGAAAAATCCTACCCAGAACGCCCATCCATATGGACATACCTGACATTTAATTGATAAACACAAGCACGCATAGTGTGGGTGATAAAGTTTCACGAAAGATGGGTCAAACCCTAATTCGACAAATTCATAACTATAAAATAAGCAAAGGGTCGACCTGAAATGACCACTAATCAACTTTGAAAGATTCAATCATCATGCAAACAGAAGGAAGGATGGGCCAACAACGACTTACCATAGATCAATCTGGATGAAGCTTGAACTCGAGGAAGCAACTGCAAAACAAGTGTGCCCTAGCAATGAAAATCCTGACACCAGCGCCCAGACAATTCACATGCAAGCAGCTCAAAATCAATAATCAAAGCTCGAATGAAGAATGAACTCAAACGCCAAAGCAGATAGCAAATGAATAATGAAATCAGAATGATGCCCAAAAGGCCTTAAATCCATCCACACTCGCATCTGAGTGAAGGTACTTCGAGCATTAATGAGCGACAAGACATGTCAAGGAAATCTGGGAACCCGAGCCCAGAGCGGAATTTCGGAAAAAACCAAGCCACACAGAAAATCTGGATGAACACGAATTCCGCGAATATGGCAGAAACTAGGATTTTAACGAAGTTCAAGATTTTAACGTAGTTCAGGAAAATTCGCCAGAGACGGAAAATCTTGGATTTGAGCAGAAACCCGGATTCGAAAAATTAAGCAATAAACAGACAACGAACCAGGACCCGGGAAAATCCACCTGAGCTGGAAAATCCCGGACCTAGGTCAAAACCCAGATTTTCATTAAAAACCAATTCTAACCAATTCAAGCCTCAAGGCAAGACCAAAGCTAGCAAGACCAACATCTCAAGACCTTAAAAAAAAGAAAATCTCATAAAACCAAAGGTCAAAAGACATCATTGAAGAGGGTCCCTACTCCAAGTGGGGCATGTGTGCAAACTGCACAACAATGCCAAAGACACACTTAAGAGGATTTAGTCTCATCTTACATATTCAAAGCTTCTCAAAGATAAGATGGAGGTTTTTGATGTGATCTTGACAATTCGTGGACTTATCCAAGATGTACTTGACACAATTTTCTAGCATTTTTTGAATTAAGTCGTGAAAAATAAGTCATTTCCCATTGGTAAGTTTCTCTAGCATTCTTTAATCTAGATGGTATGACTATATAATAGAAATTACCCCAAGGGGTAGTGAAGGTTGTCTTATACTGATCTTTTGGTTTAATACATATCTGATTATAGCCTGAGAATCCATCCATGAAGGATAATAATGTATGGCCTATAGTCGATTCCTCAATTATATTGATATTAGGAAACAAAAAATTATCCTTAAGAGAAGCCTTATTGAGATCATGAAAATCTATACAAATGTGAATACAGTGATCAAGTTTACTAACAATGACTATATTTGATATCCAAGGTGAATAGCAATAGGACAAATAAAATCAACTTTTAGACTCAAAATCTGTCATATTCATCATCCCCTCAAAAATGGACATCTTTCTTCAACAAACGTGTGAATGGAAGAGTAAAATTAGCTAATTGAGATACAAATCTATGAATTTCCCAAATATTCCCTTGTAAACTACGTAGTTGAGAGATGTTTTTAGGTGGAGGCATGTTAACAATTGCATCAATCTTATTCATGTTGACTTTGATTCCACAATGGGAGATGATAAATCATAAAATATTGTTGGAATCTATGTCAAAGATGCACTTAAGAGGATTTAGTCTCATCTTACAGATTCAAAGCCTCTCAAATATAATATGAAGGTTTTCGACATGATCTTGACAAGTCATGGACTTAGCCAAGATGTCATTGACATAATTTTCTAATATTTTGTGAATTAATTCATGAAAATTAAGTCATTGCCCATTGATAAGTTTCTCTAGCATTCCTTAATACAAATGGTATGACTATATAACATAAATTACCCCAAGGGGTTGTGAAGGTTTTCTTATACTGATCTTCTAGTTTAATATAGATCTGGTTATAGCCTGACAAGCCATCCATGAAGGATAATAATGTATAGCCTACAGTCTATTGCACAATCATATTAATATTAGGCAATAGAAAATTATCCTTAAGAGAATCCTTATTAAGATCATGAAAATCTATACAAATGCGAATAAAGTGATCAAGTTTACTAACAGCGACTATATTTGATATCCAAGGTGAATAGTCAATAGGACAAATAAAATCATCTTTTAGAAGCTTTTTTATCTCAATCTTGACTAATAAAGAAACCTTGGGATTCATTTTACAAATATTTTGTTTAATGGGCTTGGCATCAAGACATAGAATAATATTATGAACTACCACAGATTCATCAATACCAGGCATGTCCTCATATGACCAAGCGAATATATCAGGATGAGAATATAATAAATTAGCATGTTGTTTAGACTCTTCCAAAGAGATACATTTTCTAATCTTAATCACTTTCTTAGAATATTTAGGATCCATGAGAACATCAAAAGTATCCCCTTTGAGGAGAGTACTATGGTCTTCAAGATGAGGCATAGAAACATCATGATCCATATTAGATAAAGGAGCCTTCTCATCAACAATCATAATTGATGTTCCAAAATATGCATGTTTATTCAAACAATATTTTATAGTGATGAGGAGGTATGTTAGAGTAGACACCTAAGAATTCTTCTAATGCTTCATCTAAAGAGAAGACATCTAGAGGAATTGTCTTAGAGTCTACTTTTCTTTCAATATTTTCAGGATGAACCAATTTAAGATAAGGATATTTAATTTGGTGGAGATCATGTTGAAATTCAACTAAGGTTTCACCTTATACTTCGTGGGGTGGTATACAAGTCCAATCTTAAATTCACTTGAATCAACCTCTAAGGGGACCTCTAAGGGGAATTTTGTAAGGAAGCTAAGGTAGTGGAAATACTTCCTACACTAATCTTGAGAGGAGGATAATGCAAAAATTTATAGATCTTTACAACAGCTATAGAAACTTAAATAAAAATAAACATAAATAAGATGCATACCACAACACAATGATTTACGTGGGGAAAACCCTTTCTGGAGAAAAACCCCACACTCCAAAAGTTTCCCAATATATCATTTAAAAATAACAAAGATTACAATATACTTGCAAAGCAAGCTTCTCATAGGATATCACCAACCAAAGATCCAAAGGCAACAAGACCACTATAAAACTCTCAAAATACATCACAATACACAGTTGTAATACAATTCCCTCATAAAATAGGGTTTCCTTCTATGGAAAGTCAAGCCAAGAAAATATCGACCATCAGATCTAAGACCTAATGATGAATGGTTCATATTTATATAATAAAATATAGATAAAATTTTGGCTTCTAGGGGTGTTGCCCCCGTCGAGGCATGTGGCCCCCACCCCTCGGACCCCCCATTGGGGATGATCCCCCTAGACCCCTTGTAGGGAGTACCCCCCCCTGTGCACTTATGTATCAATAGTACTTTATGTAATTGCAAAGTTGAGACACATTTTCCCAACAACTTAAATACCTTGTTCATTATGCCTACAACATTTACCTCCATAATCGAATTTAGAAAAGATATTGAAACCTAGACCATAACACGGTTGTAATTCTTGAAAAGAATGGGGATTATTGTAAAGAGGATAATCCATGCTATAAGTATCACACTTCTTCACATGAACATAATCATCTTTCTTAATAGAAGTACAATCACTATCCTCCTTAGCAGAAATGTGATCATCCTTTTTAGTAGAAGGATAATCATCTTTCTTAGTAGAGCCAAATGAGATTTTTGGAATGTCTAGATGGATATGATTTACTTTATACTCCTCAATATATGATTCAGTAAAGTTCAAGGATCCCCAATCAGCACCAAGTCATGCATTCAATTCAAAAGAAGAGGTAGAAGGGGTAGACTTAAGACTCTCTACTTGGGGATGATCTTCCTTGGGAACATCCATCTCAAGAGTAGCCTTTGTAACAAGCATTGTTGGAGTAGATTTCAATGTATTAGAAGATAACAAAGGGATAATATTTTTAAGAGTAGGAGCAACCGAGGTCTGACCAACAACTGACATTTTATATAAGTGTATAGTATTAGGGTCAGACTTTATTGTGATCACCTTATTATTAGCAATAAATTTCACAAAATGATGCAAGGTAGAAGTGACTACTCCCAAAGAATGAATCCATGGTCTTCCCAAGATAATATTATATGGTAATGGTCCTGGCATAACATATACTAGGGTGGGTACAGTAATGGGTCCCAAACTTAGAGGTAAAATTACTATGCCTAAGGCTTATCGACTACCATTATTGAATCCATAAATATACAAGGAAGAAGCAACAAGGGAAGTTGAATCAACTTTTATTTTAGGTAACAAGTCAATGTTACATACATTGAGATTTGAATTGGTATCAACGAGGGCACATATAATGCCAAAATTGTTAATGTAAACTATTATCATTAAAGGATTCACTTACTTATGTACTACTGGAGGTGGAAGTTCATGTGGATAGAACATAATATTCAGTGAATCCACACAAATATGATCTATCGACGCATTAACATCTATCAACATAGTGGAAGAAGGAGATAGGATATTTTTCAATTCTTTTTGAAGCATACCTTGGTAAACTAGAGTAGTCTAAAGCAAATCACAATGTGAGGATCTTAGCAAGAGTAATGGGAAGTTGCTCGACAAGATCATACTCACTAGGTGGCTTAGCTACAAGTTTAGGTGCTTGAGGAAGGCTTAGTTGAGCAGGTGGTAGAGAAGTAGGTTGATTAATATTTTGTTGGTTCCTTCTAGTATTATAGGTATGGGCTACAACTCTATAAGAGGGAGGTTTAGATTGTATAAATCTCATGTAAAGGTATAGCATGTCACTTGTGATAGGGACCCCACAAATAGAATGAATTATTTTAAGAGGTGGGTTAGCCAGAGTCATGTAAATGATCAGTCTCTTAGGCCTTTAAGGGGAAGTGGAGACTACAACCACATTTATGGACTCTTCACCTTGCAAAGAAGAATGTTTTAATGAAGAATTTTGTTTATCATATTTTTGTGTAGAAGGAGATGCCTCTAAGAAATCATCGAGGGAATCATCCAACATGTCAAAATCTTGTTTTAAAAAAGCACCAACTTCCCTTCACCACTACCTCAATTCCTCTCATTAGTGGATAAGTTGATGCCCTTTCTGCCTTGCGGACCCCGTGGCTCTCTGTGGTGTCTCAAGTTTTTGAACAAAAACATTGAGTCTGAACCCTTGTGTGGTCCATCATCTACGGGGGTTTGTCTGCAGACATCCTTTCCATCTTTGTCATTCTACAAGGATGAGGAACCCCATCCACCCGCATCGCGGACTTCGCCCAGACTGTTTCCCTCTAAGACTTCAATCAAAAGGCTAAGTCTGACACCATGCAGACATTTCCTTGTGGGCCACTATCCATGGCCCCCTACCACTTGATTGTCATTTATGAATAGTGGTGCCCTCCCTTCTGCCCACATTATGGAGTCTGAGCTCTCCTTTGTCATTTGAGTTTGTTTAAAGTAAAGGGACTAAGTTAAATGCTTTGTGGGTCACTCCTTGTGAACTGCCATTTCTAGACCACCATCCCATCTTTGTTGTTCCTAAATGGCCTTCGCCTGATGGCTTTCCACCAGTTCCTGCCAGCATGCCTCCAAGGGACCAAAACAAATGAAGTTAACTCAAACCAACCTAACTTCTTGCGCTACCCGCATGATGGATTTCCCCTTGAATGTCGTCATTCATTATTCATCGTTTCTCTACGGCGGAGCCTCAAATGTCCATGGGACCTCTTGCTTCCACACTCCTCAGGCTCCAATAACCAAGATGACCAATTGAATGCCTCCAAAAACTCCATGACTAATTTCCTCACGTGCCCAAATGCCTTGTTGAAGAACTCAACAACCAAATCTCTGATGCAGAACTTTGAGTGTGGGTGACTGTCTGTGGGCCACCGTGACCCCAATGTCGCCCAACTCCTGATTGTTCCTGATAGCTCCCAACCCAAGGAAACCTACATCCCTAGGCCCACATTCCTATAATTGATCCAAACGAGCTTCAAATGATGAATGATAATGGATTTTATGATCTTTTGAAGATGAATTATTGGATCTAACCCTTGTCTTGTAGGATTTAACTAATGCTTCCCTAATTTTTATGTGAATGCACATACTACATCTTTGTATGCATGATTTATGGAATCTACTGTAGGACCATTGGGGAAGCCTACCGAGAAAGAGAAAGGAAAGAATCCTGCAAAAGCACCAAGAGGGAAAGAGGAGAAAGATCAAATGAAGTACCAATTCCATGGGGTGGAGTGCACCTCCAAGATCACCTCCACCTGGGATTCAGTGTCAAACACCAATCTTGGGCATGTGCATATAGATGAGTTCAGACGAAGGGTAATGATCAACCCTACAACTGAAAATGCACAGAAAATTAGAAAGAGTGGCCTCGCCAAAGCAGTCAGCTTTCCACCTACGCTCGTTTCTCCAGAATTAGCAATTGTATGTAGGGAATGCTGCCATAATAGTAGGAAAGTCATTGATCATGATGGTAGAGTGTTGGCATATTTTTCTACTAGATCCATAGGCCAAAAATTCCACATTCCTACATTTGACGTGATGGAAGAAACAAAAAAGGGATATGCTGAAAACATGTGGAAGGCAGACCCTCTAGGATGCAAGAAATTGATCAACCAGCATTGGTTGAAGGAAAAGAGGGGTAGTGTTGCTAAGGTCCTATAGGAGCTATTTAGGAGCAATTTCTATGAGGAGTACCATGACTTGGTGACCCTGCTGAGGAGAGTAATAGGCCTCCCTACTGTTGCCTTCTTTCAAGAGTGGATGTTCTACTTTATCGAGGAGATCATCCATGGTAAAACAAAGTTCCACTAGGCCAAAATCATCAGTGACAACATCCATAATCAGCTTATGGTTGTGAAGAAAGCATCCTAGTTCTACATGATCTCCTACCTAGTGTACCTCCTGGCAAAACCATTCTCATATAAGGGCCTTTTTGTTGTAAATAATCTAAACCCAGGGAGATGAGTACTTAAAGTATATGACCGCTACCCCCAGTTGTAATATAGGAATTTCAAGAGAGAATACTAGAGGGTAAATGATGCCTTCATTGGGAACATCATCAGACTCCTTGGGGGAGACTTTGAGAGAAGAGTCTCACACAGTGCTCAAGAATTCATCCAGAGGTTTGGGTATATGTTTATACAATTTCGGAAGTTTACATACATTAGAATAGAAGGGTTCCCTGAAAGGTGCTAAAAGCTACCACGATACCCCAATGACCAAATGATCTTGTTGGAGGTCTCCAAACAATTGTAGAATTCTCATGCTCTATTGAGCGTCAAAGACAGAGCAAGGATCCCATATCCCCTAACCTTTGGGTAGGGAATGTATGTCGTCCCCGCTACCCAGTGCATGGAGTATTCAAAGAAGGAGATAGTGGAGTACAATTTGGACCTCCATACGGACCAAGCAAGAATGGACCCCTATGGAAAATTAAAGAAGATGGTCGAGAGATAGTATGCTCATCAGCTACACATTGAAGACTATTGGGCCAATTTTTGGGACTACAAGGAAGTGCGAATGAGGCACTACATGTGAATGACGGCCCAATTTGTGCGGTCGATAAACTTGTTTCTTGTGCTCGATCAAATTGTGGAAGAGGAGGACACCATTATTGATGAGAGATTTAATGTCGTGGCTAACTTGTCGCTTCCACTAATAGACTAGGATGAAGAAGAGGTTAATGACCTCGATATAGTAATGTGGCTAGTTGAAATAGGACAAGGCAATGGGTAGATGCTCAAATTTCCTAGCTTAAAGTGCAAGGAGTTGTGCTAACCTATGGTGAGCTCAAAGATGAGCTCAAAAGTGAAACTGACAGTGGAGCAGTTGTTGCCCCAACAAAAGAAGCACCCAAATCCCCTCTGACCATAAGATCTAAAAAAAGGAAGGATGCGCTCGAGCATCATCCTAAGCATAAAGTATATACACGAAAAGGCTGCGGAGGGAGAGTCCTCAAAGAAAGTGAAGAAATCGGGAGGATTCATAAGTGAAATGCACACAATTGAGGAGGATACACAACATGAGGGAGAAGAAGAGGCCAAGCAGCTGCAATCACCACCTACCACCTCTACTCTTGCCACTACCGCTAGCATTGCCACTCCACCTCTTGCATCTTAGGCACTGCCTATTTCCTCTGCACCCACTATGGACATTTCATTCCACCTCACCAATGGCCCTGATAATGGTACTAGATTCCTCCTTAGCCACGACATCCCCACTATCATCTGCCTCACTACCTCCTCCACTACCTACTCTCTTTGCTCCCATGCCTACAACTACCACTACTACTATGCCACCACTCACCCTGCCAGATGCCTTTGCAAAGTACATGCAAGGAATATCCAATGAAATCTTTGGGGTGATTATGAATCCAACATTTTAGGCTCTAATTCCATAGACTTCCAATGGCCTACCCATTCCTCCACCACCCATAGAACCACCAAAGATGGAAGCTACCATGTAGATATCTAAAGAAATGGAGAAACGCCAAAGGGAGGTTGCCAAAGCAATAGTTGAGGAGCCCGAAGACCCCTTTAAAGATGATTTTTTTGAACACCTAGAGGGCGGAGTGAGCATAAACCCAGACAAGGTGGCATTTGATGAGGAGAATTCACACTCTTCAAAGGAAGACACTAAGGATCTCAATGCGAAATACATAATAGAGACCTCAGATCAAGAACTAAAAGAGGAGTTGTCACAGTAGCTCAAGGAAATAGTAGAAGAGGTTGAATTTGAGAAGCAACCTTCTGAGGAGAAGGATGATATTGATTTCAATGTGGAGATACTCTAGGAGCCTCCACTAATTGGCCAATACAAGGGCCCCATCCGAGAAGAAGAAGTACCTCCTCAAAAATAAGAAGAGGAGAAAGAAGAAGATAAAGAAGAAGAAGATGCACCAAAGAAGAGCCCCGAGCAAGAACATCATGTTGAGCTCAAACAAGAGAAAGGAGAAATATCTCAGAAAGATGATGTCACTGAGGAGAACATAGCCTTTGTTGAGCTAGACAAGGAAAAAGCTATACACATTGAGGACTCTAATGAAGAAGAGAGAACGATACGAGAGGCCCCAGAACATGAAGAGAAACAACCCCAACATGAGCAAAGAGAGGAAGGTGATCATGAATCACCAAAAGGGGAAACTCAGGTGCCCAACTAGCTAGAGAGGCAGCTAAAAAAGAAAGCCCCTACGATCGTTGATCCAAAGGCCCGACTCGAGGAAATATTGGCAAGAGCCTAGATAAAGCCAAGGAAGGAAAAGAAGCCCAGAGTTTGTTTGCACATCATGATTGATGCCTCTAAATCCATAACAATACAAATTTATACCCCAGTGCTAGACAAAGGTGAAGGAGTTGGCTAAATTATCTAAACGATCAACTTAGGTCCGAAAACTAGAGAACAAAAAATTGATGAGTTCCAAGGGTCGGTGGCTACGATCATGCAACAAATGAACAAGGATCAATCCTCTAAGGAGGAACTAAAGGCACAGGTTCCAAATCTCACCACCTATATTCAGCAATGGACATCCCTGAAAGAAGAAGCTTTGACAATGTCATATGTTCCCCTGCTTCTCTCTCAGGAAGAGCTCACCAGAATGGTGAAAATGAAGAATTGGACCAAATCCATAGTGGATTGGTTCCAACGGGTGATCCATAATGGTGATATGGCCATATGCCACGCTACTTGAATGGTCAATAAATTCCAAGATTTGCAAAAGTAGCTAGAGGCCATAGAAAAAACATGTCACAAGTTCATCAAGTTATACAGGATCAAGTATCCTAAGCTCGAGGTCATTCTCAAGATGCCGGAGAAGACATGGGAAAAGGAACTAGAACTCATCAAAGATGATCATTGGCTAGTGGAGACCTAGAAAATGGGCTTGGATCACAAAAGTGACATCTTGGAAAGGGTGTTGCATGAGGTTGAGCTTCACCTCAAATGTGTTGTGGAGCATAGAATGGACAACAAAGACTATCTTAAGTTGATGATTGATTATGACATGCTCGCCCTAGAGTTGGATCCAAAGAAAATCAATCCATTCTTCCATAAGAATATGGAGCAAGGGGTCGTAGATGTGCTAACGTCGAATTTCATGGACTTCACTATGAGGCCATTCACTCAGTCTGAGCAAGTAATCAAGGCCACACCAAGATGCACCAAACATTAACTTATTGTTGCACTTAAATTTCATCTTTTATTCATGCTTTATGGTGAATGGATAGCTAAAAAATATACAGACCTTAGAAGATAGCACTATTTTCATGAGACTGTATGTTGTTTTGGTTAAATGGAACTTAGTTTTGGGAAGGTTGTCCACTGTCGCATCCTCCATTGTCATTGTTCATTGTTAGTTGTAGGTCTAGAAACTCTTTTATCCCATTTCCCTTTTGACCTTTCTTTGAAATAGAAGTTAAGATAAAGTTCTAGCATCATTGTAAAGCCAAATCTGATGTCTAACATGGAATTTTAGATTGTTGTTTTGAACTTACAACATTTTTGCCTCACTTCCCAAATTCACAAAACTCCATTTGAAGACCCAATTCCTCCCAACTTAGCAAACTATCCATGCCCTTTGTGATTACTAGAAAATCACATCAATCAACTGAGTTGTTTTTGCAAGTCATGACCTGACACCTAAGAGACCTTGGGATAATTTTTTGCAACTTGTTTGTAGGAAGTTATATTTCAAGAGAGGTAGTGCACTTGTGTGTTTCCTGTGTTGAGAAGTGCAAAAATACCCATCAATAGAACTAGCGCTAGGAGGGCCACCCCTTTTACCAAGTTGGATCGAATTGGTTCCTTCCCCCCTGAGAGGTTCCAAAGAGTGTTAAGATCTACACCAAACAAAGGGGAATTTTGAGAGCTACCGCCCCCTACTAAGGCTAAGAGAGCCAAGAAAGGAGAAGCATCCACCTCAGCCTCATTTTTCTCATCCAACTTCACTTCCATCCTCACCTCCTCCTTCCATCCATTCACCCCACTCTTCTTCACTTCTAGCAGCACCTTCCTCTTTCCAGCCACTTCAAGCTACCTTCCACCTCTTCACCTACCACATCCAAGGAGTTGCCCCTATCCTAGCACTCCATAGCCAAGGCACTACTCCAATTGTTGCTACCCCTCTGCAGCCCCAAGTAACTATAGCACAACCAATGTACCTCCACCACCCATCATGGCCTGGTTGGGTAATAACCTGTCTCCTCTATCCTTCAATGACTACCATGATATGCCAAAGAACCTAGAAGGATTTTGCACTAAGTTTCATCCTCGTGATCCACAGAGAAAAGCAGAAGAACATATTAAGATATTTTAAATAGCTTTGAAGGACATGCAAATAGATCATGAAGATGCGGCTTGTAGGCTCTTTCCTTACTCTTTAGGGGAAGAGGCCTTTTACTGTTACATACACCTGCCAACTAGATCCATCACAACTTGGGATCAATTAAAGAATGCCTTCTTGCAGAAATTCAAGATTTTGATCAGCCCTTTCGAGTTGTCTCATCAATTCATGTCTATTTGAAGGGAAGTTAACAAACCAATCAGCTCCTTCAATGATTGGTTCCACCAAGCTTACATGAAGTTGCATCCACCCTATGTGGTCGATAATGCCTTAGCCAGATTGGTCTACTATGTAGCCTTGGATAACCTCACATTTGCACTAGTGAAGAGAATGCACCCACCACCAACAAGGTTGGTGGATGTCTATGCAAAGGCAGTCACAACAAGCACTAATTTTGGAGAGCACATTGTTGGTCCACTTCCTTCCTTGGAACCAACTACTCATCCAATGCAGATCCAAGGACTTACCCACACATTGGCTCATCAAACACCAATCATGAATCAAGTTCCTCAGCTACCGATAGTGCCTCATCCAGGGAAGCCATTGAATCAGGCACCTCCCATGCATCATTATTTGCAACTACAACAACAACAAGCTTGCTCTCAGCATCCCCAAGTGCCTACATACTTGCAAGGCTTTGAGTTCCTACCCGCTCAACAGAATCAACCAGCAGTACAGCCAGTCTTTCTCCAGAATCAAGCATAGTGGCTAAACAACATAGAGAAGGATCGAATAGATGAACTGACAGAGTTGGTAAAGAAGATGTCAACTGAAATGACACATTTAAGGAATTATAATAATCAACTACAAGCATCCCAAAGAAGCATCCAAGCTAATCTCAACTGAGATAATCATGACAACTATGATGTGGGTGTTTCTTCCAAATAGAATTATGAGAGAGGTTAAAATTCCAACCAAGGCTTTGAGAGAAGGCCCTCACAAAGACAAAATCGCACATGGAACATGAGGTCAAACAATAGAGGTGTCCCCACACCTCTTGATCAGCTAGCCAATGTTGATAAGACTACAAGTGGAGTGTACTTGGAAAAGGTAGCCTTATCTAGGTGGTTTCACCTCCACAAAACAAATAGGCATTCTGAATTTGGATTGCTTAGAGTTCCAAACAGCTGCACAAATTTTCCAACTAGAGATTCAAAATGTAGTCAATGGTGTGAGATTCTCAAAAATAGTTCCATCTGAACCATACAATTCCTCAATGTTGGTGGTTAACCAAGCTCCTTTCCTACGAAGTGAAAGAAATGTACCTGAGAAGGAGACTGTTGCCTCAAAAGATGAAGAAGCAAAAGAGGTAAGTAATGAAATTCCACTATCCCAGTTCTTTAATTCAGTAGATAATAGTCCAATAGATGAAGAAGAGCTATGTGAAGATGAGGTTCAAATTTTCTATTAAAGGGAAACTCCCTACAATTTGATAAATAGGCAAGTAGGTGGCCCTTTTATGACATCTACCTCACCTAATAACTTCAATACACTGCCTGACCCAAATGCTAGTAACAACCTGGTATATCCTTATTTCAATAAGAATAAATAGTCAAACCAAGCCCAAAACTAGCCTACTAGCTCCTCTCAAGATAGATCCTTTGAGGCATAAATTGAGCAAATGGGGGAGTATGTGGCTAAAGAATTCAAGAAAGTGAAACTAAGCTTATTATCCTTCGAATTGCTTAAGCTCCCAGTAGTTAGAAATGCTTTCTTTAGGATGATTAATGGGACTTCCCCATCTAAATCAACCCAAGAAGTAGCTGCTAAAAGGGTCTCCTTTGACGGCTCACAAAATAAGCCCGTAATCAAGGAAATCCTAGGGAAGAAAATAGATTAGCCCTCAAATCAGCAAATGAACAAGCAAACGGCTAAGGAAAAAAATCAAGCACAAACTAGGAATACAACCAAAAATAAGGACAAAACTCAAGTAGCCCAAGTAGACACACCCATGGATTTGTTCCAAGGGAAGCTGGAGACTCCTCCCTTCTTGACCACCATTAGAATATTTGGAAAGAATTAGCACAACTTCCTGCTTGATTCAGGAGCTTCAGCCAATGTCATGCCCCTGGCAGTATGCAAAGCTTTGGGAATAGTTCTGACTCCCTCCTGATGAAAGGTGACCCAATTGGATAAGATAGAAGTTAATATCATTAGAGAAATCAACAGGATACCTATGCAAATTGTTGTTGATCCGAGGGTGCGGCAATTTATTGACATTCAAGTGGTTGATATCCCAGACACGTATGGCATAATACTAGGAAGGGACTTCACTCGGGCATTAAACGGATATGTTGCAACCGATTTCTCTCACTTATGGTTGTCATGGAAAGGGTTGCGAAACTAGATTCATATCGATCAGGAACCTCACATGAAGTTCATGATTACGGAGTACAACAACACAAATGAGGTGTTGTTTGCTGAAACAAAACTAGGTAACTATTGTCCCATAGCATATCAGGATGAACAAGAATTCCAAGAAGAGGAAGTGGCCAAAGAGCTCCTTATTTTATTTGGTAACCCTCCTACCAACATAGCATGTGCATCTCAGAGTATAGAGATGTTGATTGAATTAGACGATGAAGAATCCTATGAGGATGGTAACCTAGGAACTCTTGATAGATTTGAGGACTTTATGGAGAAATGTGTGCAATATTAGCTCAGCGTAGGAGCAAGAATTGACTTTCAGGAGCTCCTATTACCTGGTTGGTGTAGGGTACACAATGCTACCCACTCAGAATTTGAATGTTTCCTTTGCTAGACAGCAGTTGAACATATTAAAGGAAAATTCACCTTAAAGGGAGAACCCTAGATAGACCATCCAAACCAAAGCAGTGCAGAATCCATGCAGCCACTTAAAACTTCTGAAGGAAATACAATTCCAAGAAAGGAAGCAAGCTACATTGGCTCTAAAGTCAAAGAGGCCTCTAAGTTTTGGATGTTGCACTTTGATGGGTCCAAGCAAGGAGAAGGATTTGGCTTCGAGCTCATCAACCCCACAGGTAAGACATACTTTCCTACTTATAGACTTCAGTTTTATTGCACAAACAATGTAGCAAAGTATGAAGCACTAGTCCATGGGCTTCTGATGGAACTAAGTAAAAAGGTTAATATGTTACAAGTCTTTAGTGACTCGAAGCTAGTAGTAAGAAAATTCAAGAAGTTGTACTCTTTCCATGATAGAAGGTTAGAAAATTATAGGTATAGGGTATGGGATCTCATAGAAGCTTAGATCATTTAACATTCAATTGATCCCTCATTCCAAGAATCATATTGTCGATGCCTTAGCCCAGGAAGCTAGTACCCTATAGCCCCTCTCCCTAGCCAGATTAAAGAATTTATTGAGCTCACTTCCACTCCATCAGTGCCAGACAACATCACCAATTTCCAAGTATTCAATGATGACAAGCATATCCTTGACTTCATCACGAGCTCCGATGTGTTTGCAACCCAAATCATTGATGAGACAGAGCCTAAAGAGGCTGAATTAGACATAGAAGGAGTTTCTAATCTCAAAACAAACACAATATCATGAGGTATGGTTTAGCTCAAGTGAATATTTGACTTGGATCAAATAAGGGATCAAGATTAACAAACAAAGAAGGATTCCATTAACAACCAATGCAATACTCACAACCTAGGAACTACTGAAGAAGTCAAGAATGTGTTCATCGGCAAAGTGTGCACACCAGAAGAACAGAAAGGGATCATTGATGCCTTGTACACGTACCATGATGTGGTTTCTTGGAGCTATGAGGACTTGAAGACATATGACACTTCAATCATTACTCGCACTATCCCTCTCAAGTTGGATGTGAGACCTTTTAGGCAACATCAGCGCCCAATCAACGCCTTGCTAGATCCTATCATTTACAAAGAGGTCCAGAAGTTGTTGTCTATAAGAATCATCTTCCTAGTCAAACACTCCACATGGGTGACAAACTTGGTCCCAAGCAGGAAGAAGAATGGAGAAATCAGATTGTGCATAGACTTCTACAACTTGAATAGAGCTTCACAAAAAGAAAACTACCTAGTCCCCTCACTAGATGAAGTGTTGCAAATAGTTAATGGGTCTCAAATGATTTCCTTCCTAGATGGTTATTTGGGATACAATTAGGTTATGCTTCAATATGAAGATAGGCATAAAATGACTTTTACTACAAAATGGGGAACCTTCGCATACAAAAGAATGTCATTTGGACTAATCAACATTGGTGCAACCTTCCAAAGCTCCATGGATATTCCCTTCAAGGACCTGATTGAAAATTGCATAATCATATATATGGATGATCTTACTATGTTCTCAAAGAAAAGAGGGGATCGTGTATTTGATTTATGCAAGGTCTTCTAGAAATGCAGGGAGTTCATAATTTCCCTAAATCCAAAGAAGTGCATCTTTGGAGCTATAGAAGGCAAGCTGTTGGGGCACATGATCTCAGAGAAGGGAATCTCAATAGACCTTCCAAGCTATTCTAAAAATTCAACTTCCAGGCAGCAAAAAAAAACTAAAATCCTTTTTTGGAAAGATCAACTTTGTCAGGAAGCTCATCACGGGCTTTGTTGAAATTGTCAAGCCACTGAATGTTATGCTAAAGTAGGATTCCAAATTCGAATGGATGCTAGAAGCCAAGTAGGATTTCAAATAAATCAAGAAAAAAATTGTTGATGCACCAGTGTCGGTTAGCCCAGACTACCTAAAACCATTTTATATCTACTCATTTGCTTCAGATGACTCTTGTGCTAGCATATTGATTAGGAAAGATGAAGAAGGGAGTGAACACCCTATTTCCTTCATGATTGATCTACTGAAGGATGTAGAGTTAAGGTATCATAATGATGAAAAACAAGCATACGCCTTAGTTGGAGGAGTTAAGAAATTTTAGCATTACATCTTATGGAATAAGGTGTTCGTAATTGTGCCTGATCCAGAAATCAAGACTTTTTTGATGCAGAATGAATTGGGAGAAAGGAGAGAAAAATGGGTCACTTTATTATAGGAGTATGAAATGGAAATTCAACCCATGAAGTTGGTCCAAGGGAAATCTCTCACCTGAACAATAGATGAAAAAATTGTTGAAGCAGGACCCGAGCTCACAGTGCAGCAATACCAGTTGGAAAACATTTCTCCTGAGGAGTGGTACGACGACATCATCTACTATTTTTTGAATAACAAGTGCCCATCTTGGCTACAAGGAGTACAAAAATATGCTCTCAAACTGAAGAGCAGTAGCTACATGTTACAAGACTCTATATTGTACAAGAGAAATCATGAAGGGATCTACCTCTTATGCCTTGGAAAAGACGAAGCAGCCAAAGTACTCAAGGAATTTCATGACAAATTTAGCACTAGCTACAGATCTGGCTCTTCAACCACCCACCAAATTATGCGGGATAGGTACTACTAGCTGATGGTGTTTAAGGATGTGCACAACCATGTCAGGACTTGTCACATCTGTCAGACTGTTGCTACCAGAGAAATAAATGTTGTTGTCTCACTGCAACCAGTCCTTGAGGTAAGGTTGTTCGCTTAGTGGGGACTCGACTTCATTGGTCCAGTAAGCCCACCATCCTCTATAGGCCACAGGTACATTCAACCACTTTTGATTACTACACTAGATGGAGAAAAGAAATAGAATGTAGACAATGTACTACTAAAATGGTTATTAAATTTTTAGGAAAGTTTTATCTTGAATCTTTTTGATTGCCTATTTTCTCTTGTCTGTGATAATGGCCCCACATTTTCCTCGCTTAAATTTGCTAGTTGGGCCTTTGATTACGAAATTGCACTAAAATTTTCTTCTAACTATTACCCTCAAGGAAATGGTTTGGTTGAGTCAACAAACAAAAACCTGATAATTGTGATCAAGAAAATGCTTGAAAGAAACCCCAAAGACTGACACACCTAGCTGTGTTTTTCCCTTTGGGCAGATTGTACATGCCATAAGGCTACTCTGGGAAATTCCCCATTTCATCTAGTTTATGTCTTAGAGCCCATCTTCCCCGTTCACCTCGGGATCCCCACCCTCTAGTTTCTCAACACATACTATGAAGAATGGGACCATCAAGAAGCTTGTTTAGCTAAGTTGTTACATCTAGAAGAAGTCTATGATAGAGCGATTGAAAATTTCTCCAAGCACCAGGGCATAGTTAAGAGATGGTTCGATCGTCAAGCCAAATTAAAGGCCTTTAGGATTGCTTATTTAGTCCTTTTCTAGGACAAGGACCATGAAAGGAAAGGGGGACATGACAAATTCAACAAGCTCTGGCTTGGCCCCTTTTAGATCTCAGAAATTTGAGGAGATAATACCTTTCACCTCAAGACACTCACTAGAGAGGATATCTCATTTCCAATCAACGGGTAGCACCTCAAGCATTATTTTCTTTCCTAAACTTTTCAAGCTCATCTTTGTATATAGTTGTACATAGGTTAGCTTAGGTTTTTTTGCTTTGTTGTTGTGCCTTCGTCTCGCTTTTTTCTTGCTTTCCTAGCTGCTTTTATTTTTTCCAAGGGTGTTCCTTCGTTCTTGATTCGGTGGTCATGCTTAGTATATCATATGACCTACTCTGTTGTCTACTCCTATTTATTCTCTGGATAAATATTCATTCATAACTATTGATTTCTAATCACTCCTGTGGAGTAGGTTTTCTTATTTGAACTCTAACTTGACCTAGGACAAAACCCTTGGTTGAATCTTTTCACAATTATCTTAGATCACACACGAGAACACACTTTAAAAGTTTTTGAAGAGTTGTACAATAGATGTTATGAGGTTGCAGCAAGTGAAAAATATTAAGTTTGCTCCAGTGACCACTGTGATTCCAAACCCACAGTCAGCTTCAATGCTTACCCAGTTGAGCAAAAGAAAGAGTACCAAAAGAAAATATCACGAAAAAGAAAAGAAAGGAAGTATTAAAACAATCAACTATGTGGGTGTGCAAGCAACTCTATCGAGGCTATGGATGTCTAGCTGGCAATAGATAAATGTTCATCAGGTCATAGGGACAACTCCGTCAGGGCTATGGATGCCTGACTGGCAGTGAAGCAATGTCTAGGTTACTTTTGGGGTCAGACAACTTACGTAGCTTTCCTTGACTAATTACCAGTTGTTTTTTTATTATTTTTGAAGAAGGGAACGAACTCACTCTAGACACACTTATGAGATATCCTTGTGATTTGATTCAGCTAAGGATCTCATCCTCCTTCGATTTCCTTAGTTCGCTTATGGAAATTGGCTTCTAGTTTGCGAAACTGGAGATTATGGGTTTTGAATGAATCTTTACCCTTAGAATGCTCGGGAGCATTCCCCTAGTAAATTCACCATTTATTGTGCCTATAGCACACACACCCCATTCAGAACGGGGACCCTCTCTCCTTTCACTTTGTCGGGTCACTTTTTCCTTCACCTCATTTTGTGTGCCCCTAATTTTGAGCCTAAGTGGTCAAGGACCCTAAAGTCATCATCCTCAATTGACCAAAATTCACCACCCAAAAAATTTATAAGTCCTTGGCTCCTGTGGAGGTTCCCATGCAAACTTCGCTTAGCATTTTTCTCTAGCATCCTCTAAGTCCTATGGGTCTGCCCTTGCGGGATTCTCTTTACGAGTTGTTATCTGCTCGCCATTTCATCAGCAGCCAACTTTGGATGTCCACCTGTAGGGTGGGTCCCACACCCTTCCCAGTCATCATCTCTCTAGCGCCCATCAAACGACAATGCCTGGAGGTCCTGCCACCTTACGGGCTTCGCTCATCCCACCACCGGCCCATCAAAATTTGTGCCAAGCTACCCTACTAGTCCTCATACACGCATTCAATGCGGGTAATTAATGAACTTTTCACTATAAATAGGTCTACCCAACCTGTCATTTTCATTAGCGCCAGTCAGAAATTGTCAGAGAAAACAAAGATTTGAACACCTACGCCCGCACAAACCTTTCAAGAACCTAAAGTGTGATCTTCGTCGAAATTCTTCACGCCTCCTAGGTATGACCATTGCCAGCATTCTGAAACACATCCTTCAAGTTAGGTTTTTCTAAAATTAATTGAGAATCTTAAGAGAAAACCTCAGAACTCCCTTCGACAGTAGTTTAACTATTGAATTTTTCTCAAACCGATTTGAGGATCCTTCAAAATCCATTCAACAGCACCATTTTAGGCCATGCAAAACTTCACCCTATCTGCGCTATTCTTCACAGAGCCTTGGATTTATATGGCCCACATCTTCCTCATCGTCGTCCCAATCAAAACGTGAACGCCGAGTTAAGGCTCAAAACCAAAGTCTCTATAACCTGGCATCCGCCTTCGCGGACTACCACATGTAGGTGGACGCCATCTTACCACTGCCTTGGTTAAAGTCCAAGGCACCCCAACACCTAGCAAAACAAGTCTTCAAACCCTTGGGATCCATAATACGGGACACCAAGGCAGGTAGCCCTATTTTGTCATCATTACAAAATCGCCAACCTTTACAGATCCCACATTGCGGTCCCACCCAAATCACTTCCTCAAACGCGAAAACACCGAGCCCAAACATGCAAAATAATCCTTGCGCAGACACTCTTCTTCATCATTTAAATGCCACCTCTAAACAACTAAGCCAAGGATCCTCCCACATCTCGGACCCTGTCCCATAACATTCACAATGAATACCAGAAAATCCTCACGAAACCTTCTTCTCGGCCATTTAGTACAGACCACCGATCCCTTCGCTCCCATCTCAACGCCTCTCATTAGCGGCTAAGTCGTTGCCCCTTCTGCCTTGTGGACCCTATGACTCTTTGCGACGTTTCAAGTTTCTAAACAAAAATTTTGAGTCTAAACCCTTGTACAGGACATCATTTGTGAGGATCTGTCTGCAGACCACCTTACCATCATTTTTCATTCTAAACGGACAAGGAACCCCGACCGCCTACATCATGGACTCCACCCAAAATATTTCCCTCTAAGACTTCAATCAAAAGGCTCAATCTGACACCATGTGGACCTTTCCTTGTAGGTCCTCATTTGTGGCATGTCATCGCTTAACTGTCATTTATGAATGGTGGTTCCCCCCCTTCCACCTGTGTTGCAAAGTCTAAGCTCTCCTCTGTCGACTGAGTTTGTTTGAAGCAAAGGGACTAACTGCAAGTCACTCCTTGTGAACTCCACGTCTGGACTGTCATCCCATCTTTGTCATTCCTAAATGGCCTTTTCCTGATGACTTTCCACCAGTTCTTGCCTACATGCCTCCAAGGGACCAAAATGAACGAATTTAACTCAAACCACCCTGAAATCCTGTGCTTCCCACACTGCGGATTTCCCCTTGTGGTCTGTCACTCCTTGTCCGTTGTTTCTCTATGACTGAGCCTCAAATGTCCAAGGGACCTCCTACTTTCTCACTCCTCGGGCTTGCATAACCAAGATGACCAATTGAATGCCTCCAAAAACTCTATGACTAATTTCCTTACGTTTGCAAAAGTCTTGTTGAAGACCTCAACTGCCAAATCTCAGATGTGGAACTTTGAGTGTGGGCAGCTATCTACAGGCCGACGTGAACCCATTGTTTTCCTACTCCTAACTACTTATGACAGCTCCCAACCCAGGGAAACCTGCATCCTTGGGCCCGCATTCTTGTAATTGATCCAAAGGAGCTTCAAATGATGAATGATAATGGATTTTATTATCTTTTGAAGAATTATTGGATATAACCCTCATCTTGTAGGATTTAACTAACACTTCCCTAATTTTCATGTGAATGCACTTACTGCATCTTTGTATGCAGGATTTATGGAATCTATTGTGGGACCATCAGGGAATCCTGTCAAGAAAGAGGATAAATTTCAAATGAAGTACCAGTTCCATGGGGTGGAGTGCACCTACAAAATCACCTCCACCTAAGATTCATTGTTAGACACCAATCTTTGGAATGTGGATATAGATGAGTTCAGACGAAGGGTCATGATCAACCCTACAACTAAAAATGCATGGAAAATCAGAAATATTGGTCTTGCCAAAGCAGCCAACTTTCCACCTATGCTCGTTGCTCCAGAACTAGTAATGGTATGCATGGAATGCTACCATAGTAGTAGGAAAATCATTGATCATGATGGTAGAGTGTTTGCAGATTTTTCTGCTAGTCCATAGGCCAAACATTCCACATTCCCACATTTGGTGTGATGGAAGAAACAGAAAAGGGATATGTTAAAAACATGTGGAAGGAAGACCCTCTAGGATGCAAGAAACTAATCAACCAGCATTGGTTGAAGGAAAAGAGGGGTAGTGCTACTAAGGTCACGTAGGAGTTGTTCAAGAGTGATTTCTATGAGTACCATGACATGGTGACCCTACTGAGTAGAGTAATGGGCCTCCCTACTACTTCCTTCTTTCAGGAGTGGATGTTCTACTTTATCGATGAGATCATCCATGGTAAAACAAAGTTCCACTGGGCCAAAATCATCAATGACAACATCCATAATCAACTTTTGGCTATGAAAAAAATCCCAGTTCTACATGACCTCCTACCTGGTGTACCTCCTGAAAAAACCATTCCCATATAAGGGCCTTTTTGTTGCAAATAATCTAAACCTAGGGAGAGGAGAACTTAAAGTATCTAACCGCTACCCCCAGCTGCAATACAGGAATTTCAAGACAAAATACCATAGGGTAAATGATGCCTTCATTGGGCACATCATCAGACTCCTTGGGGGAGACTTTGAGAGAAGATTCTTGCACAGTGCCTAAGCATTCATCCAAATTTTTGGGTATCTGTTTATATAGTTCTCGAAGTTCACATACATTAGAATAGAAGGGTTCTCTAAAAGGCCCTAAAAGCTGGCACGATACCCCAATGACTGAATGATCCTATTGGAGGTCTCCAGACAATTTTAGAATGCTCATGCTCTATTGAGCAACAAACACAAAGAGGGATCCCATATCCCTTAACCTTTGGGAAAGGAGTGTATGTCATCCCCACTACCCAGTGTGCGAAGTATTCAGAGAAGGAGATAATGGAATACAATTTGGACCTCCATATGGCCCGAGCAAGAATGGACCCCTATAGAAAATTAAAGAAGATGGTCGAGAGATAGTATGCTCATCGACCACACATCAAAGACTTTTGGGCCAATTGCCAGGATGACAAGGAAGTGTGAATGAGTCACTACATGCAAATGAAAAACCAATTTGTGCGATCGATAAACTTGTTTCCCATGCCTGATCAAATTGTGGAAGAGGAGGACACCATTATTGATGAGAGATTCAATGTCGTGGTTGGCTCTCCATTGCCACTAATATACTAGGATGAAGAAGAGGTCAATGACCTCAATATAGTAACACGGCCAATTGAAAACAAGACAAGGCAATGGGTAGATGCCCAAATTTCCTAGCTTAAAGTGCAAGGAGTTGTGTTGACCTATGGTGAGCTTGAAGATGAACTTTAAAGTAAAACTAACAGTGGAGTAGTTGCTGACCCAACAAAAGAAGCACCCAAATCCCCTCCGACCACAAGATAGAAGAAAAGTAAGGATGCGCTCAAGCGTCATCCTAAGCATAAAGTATATACATGGAAGGCTATGGGCCGGAGGTTCTTAAAGAAATTAGAAATGGAGGGATTCATACTGCAACAGGGTAAGAAATGCTCAAAGGTGGGAGGATCCACAGAGAAATGTGAGGGGGGAGAGTCGAGCAGCCACAATCACCACCTACCACCTCTGCTCCCACTGCTACCATTATCATTGCCACTCCACCTCCTGCATCTTAGGCACTGCCTATTTCCTCTTCGCCCATTGTGGACATTTCAGTCTACCTTGCTTCCACCTCACCAATGGCCTTGATAATGGTACTGGATTCCACCTCGGCCATGACATCCCCATTGTAATCTACCTCACTACCTCATCCACTACCTACTCTCTTTGTTCCCATGCCTACAACTTCCACTACTACTATGCCACCACTCACCCTGCCAGATGCCTTTTCAAAGTACATGCAAGGAATACCTACTAAAATATTTGGGGTGGTTATGAATCCCACAGTTTAGGCTCTAATGGCACAGATTGTCATTGGCCTACCCATTCCTCTTCCACCCACAGATCTATCAAAGATGGAGGATACCATGCAGATATCTGAAGAAATGGAGAAATCCCAAAGGGAGGCTACCAAAGGAATAGTTGAGGAGCACGAAGACCCCTTTAAAGATGATTATTTTTAACATCGATAGGGTGGAGTGAACATAAACCCAGATAAAGTGTCATCCGATGAGGAGAAGTCACACTCTTCAAAGGAAGACATTAAGGCTCTCAAAGCAAAATACATAATACAGACCTCAGATCAAGAACTGGAAGAGGAGTTGTCCCAGTAGCTCAAGGAAGTAGGAGAAGAGGTTGAATCTGAGAAGCAATCTTCTGAGGAGAAATATGATACTGATGTCAATTTGGAGATACCTCGAGAATATCCGCAATTGCGCCAGAACAAAGGGCAATTGAGAGGTGAAAGAAAGAAGAGGGAGAAAGAAGATAAAGAAGAAGAGGTCGCAAAAGAGATCAAAGGAATTTGGTTTTAATCATCAGGGCGCAGGCAGAGAAAGGAGGAAAGATGGAACACGTTGGGCGGACAAGGAGAATTATACGATTGAGGTTGATGGAAAGAAGAAGAAACAGGA
This sequence comes from Sequoia sempervirens, assembly GCA_007258455.2. Lineage (NCBI taxonomy): Eukaryota > Viridiplantae > Streptophyta > Pinopsida > Cupressales > Cupressaceae > Sequoia > Sequoia sempervirens. The sequence goes on from VDFB02325393.1 coordinate 40,961, forward strand.
AACAGAGGAATAACCAAGACCATGAAACAGCCCAACATGAGCAAAGGGAGGTGATCATAGATCATCAAAGAAACTTCAGGTGCAGAGCTAAGCTAGAAGTAGCTACAAAGAAAGCCCATTCATTGATCAAGGCCAACTCAAGGCAATATTGGCAAGAGCCAAACAAAACCAAGGAAGGGAAGAGAAAACACAAGTCCGTTCACACACATCACAGTTGGCCTCCTTATCTCTAGAACAATACAGTTGCTACCCTAGTGCTAGACAACAAAAGGTGAAAGGGGAGGCAGCTCTGATATCTACGAAGCGGGCCAGCAGGATCCGGAAACTAGAGGATAGAAAATTGATGAGTTCTAAGGGTCGGTGGCTATGATCGTGCAACAAATGAACAATGATCAGTCCTCTAAGGAGGAACTAAAGGCATAGGTGGCGAATCTCATCACCTATATTCAGCAATGGATGTCCCTTGAAGAAGCTCTGACGACGTCATTCACACCACCACTTCTCTCCCAGGAAGAGCTCACCAGAATGGTGAAAAAGAAGAATTGGACCAAGGCCACAACATATCGGTTCCAACGGGTGATCTATAATGGTGATATGGGCATATGCCACACTGCTCGAATGTCTAATAAATTTTGGGATTTGCAAAATCAGCTAGATGCCACACAAAAAACATGTCACAATTTCATCGAGTTATAAAATATCATGTATCCTAAGCTCGAGGCCATTCTCAAGATACCTGAGAAGACATGGGAAAAGGAACTGGTGCTCGTCAAAGATGATCACTAGCTGGTGGATACTTGGAAAATGGGCTTGGATCATAGAAGGTACGCTCTGGAAAGGGTGTTGCATGAGGTTGAGCTTCACCTCAAATGGGTTGTGGAGCATAGAATGGAAAATGAATACTGTCTTAAGTTGATGATTGATTATGACATACCCACCCTAGAGCTAGATCTAGAGAAAATCAAGCCATTCTTCCATAAGAAGATGGAGCAAGGGGCTGCAGATGCACTAACATCAGATTTCATGGACTTCACTGCAAGGGAATTCACTTAGTCTGAGCAGGTAATCAAGGCAACACCAAGATGCACCAAGCATTGGGAGCAGATTACAGAGAGATTCAAAAGGTTGACCTTTCAAGTCCTCCAATCAGACATCATGGAATGGAACAAGATCCTAGCATTGATTGGGAAATTTGTGGAGTATGCCACCCTTTAGAAGAAAGAAGGAAAACCAGTGATTGATGATGAATTTCTGACAGTATATCTGGAAAAAGAAGGTAGAAACTAGAAGAAAAAATTGTTATAGTATCAAAGCCACTGGAAGAAAAAATAGGAATGAGACAAGAAATATTTTATAATGATATATTTTGGGGGTAGGTGAAACCCTAATATAAAATGAATCTTGGCCACACAATGAAAGTAAATCCTGGCCATTCATTTCACTTTTGGAAAACTATAAATAAGGGTCTCCTCTTATTTTCAAAAAGAGAGTTGAGTTGTTGTGTAAAGACATGCTACAAAAATTTTAATATAATTACATTATTTTGGTGGATTCTTGTGTTTCTCACATGTTGCATGATTCATCTTCTCAAAATTAGTAGATTTAGTTTGTTGTTCTAAGTATTTCCAATTACTTTTAGTATTTAGTTCATGATGCACATTGGTAGTGAAGAATGTTATTGTGTTGATGCCTTTCATATTCATGCTTTTTGTTGTTTGTTGATGATAAACAGCAGTGCAAATCTAGTCTAAACATTAACTTATTGTTGCACTTAAATTTCATCTTTTATTCATGCTTTATGGTGAATGGATAGCTGAAAAATATGCAAACCTTAGAAGATATCACTAGTTTCATGAGACTGTATGTTGTTTTGGTTAAGTGGAACTTAGTTTTGGGGAGATTTATCCCTTTGTAGCATCCTCCATTGTCACTTTTCATCATTAGTTGTAGGTTTAGGAACTCTTTTATCCCTTTTCCCTTTTGACCTTTATTTGAAATAGAAGTTAAGATAAAGTTCCAGCATTATTGTAAAGCCAAATCTGATGTCTAACATGGATTTTTAGACTGTTGTTTTGAACTTACAATATTTGCACCTCACTTCCCAAATCTCACAAAACTCCATTTGAAGACCCAATTCCTCCCAACTTAGCAAACTTTCCATGCCCTTTGTGATTACTAGCAAATCACATCAATCAACTGAGCTTTTTTTGTAAGTCATGACCTAACACCCGAGAGACCTTGGGATAATTTTTTACAACTTGTTTGTAGGAAGTCATCTTTCAAGAGAGGTAGTGCACTTGTGTGTTGCATGTGTTGAGAAGTGAAAAAACACCCATCAACAAGGTTAAGAAATTTTTAGGTTGTATTGGTTATCACAAAAAAAATTATCTAAGGATATGCCACCATAGTAGCCCCTTTAGAAGAACTCTTAGAGAAGAAAACTAATAAATTTATTACTTAGATTTACTAATATCAACAATCATTTGACACATTGAAATAGAAAAGAGAAAAATCTTTTATTCTTATATTTCTAGATTGGTCAGTACCTTTCTATGTCCATGTAGATGTAGGAATACTAAGGATCACTAAGGGGGGGTGAATCCGTGATCAAATAAAACCAATCACAAAAACTTAATTTCCTTGATTTCAATAAAACTTTAAATATTATATTTTGTGAGAAAACACAAAGATGTGCAAGTCACAATATCACATCTGAATCAAGAAAACAACACATCACCAAGAAAATATGAGACACAGTATTTATGAGTGGAAAACCCTATACAGGGAGAAAAAACCACTTGAAAAGTTCATTTTATTAGGCCTCACTGGCACAACAATAATATCACTAATTAGCCTCATTGGCAATATGAAATCTCATTGATTACAGCCTCATTAGCTAAACTAGAATCTCATTGATTATAATTAATATCTCACTAAAAACTACCTCACTAGAAAAATAAAACTAATAGGATCACCCACTCCTTATCACTGCAACTCCATGGTCTTACTGACCAGTCTCCAATGAAAAAGAGATAAAATTTTAGGGGGTTACCCTGTTACCATACAAACCATTGCACTATCTCTGCATCAACTCAGCAAACATCATTTCTCCTATTCAAACCTTCATGATGTAACTCTCCTTGAACAAGAATTCCCTTATACCATTAGACATAAACTCTACTACACATCTAGCATGTCTCTCTTTCTACAAACATCATGCTCAGACTCATCTCAGCTTCATAACTCTAGCATCTTACACCATACTCTATTTTTCATCCAATCTAGTGTACAAACTATCTTTGAAATTCAGGTTAGAATTCAATTCTTCAACACACTATTAAAGACTCCTCTTAGATTAGAACCTTTTCAATAACCTGCTAATCCCTTCACACATTGTTGCCATACCTTCTTACCAAAATCCATTTCATTTTCAAATTTACACTTCTTCAATCACCTTCTTACATTGTATTCAATATGTCCTCACAGAACTTTCATAGCTCTCAGATTGATCAATACATAACAAAATTACAGCTACCTTTTTCATTCTCACATCCACTTACCTGTTATTATCATTCAAAGTTTCTATTCTTTTTCATTTCTTTCTTTTTTCAGTACCATAGTATTATCTGCTAAACCAATGCTTATAGAATATGTCTTGTTTTTGAAGGATTCAACACCTTGAGTATCTGAAAGATTCAATCACCTAGCTCATGTGTTATATCTTCAAGCTAGAGCACATACAACACTAGATTCAAAAGAACTTTATACACTATGACTATCATGCAATACTAAATAGTTTGATACTCTTTTCTGCAGACACCATTCTTTGATTATAGAAACTCAATCATTTCAATTTTCCATGATTCAATCAAAAAACCAATTAACTGAACAGCATAATACATTGATTCATTATGCAATCTTTATTCTTTATTCATGATAGAATCATGCACCAAAAACTAGAAACAATTTAAAACATCTCTATCATTTACATTGTACAATCCATTTGTTCACTGTACCTCCTGTCCTCAAAAATACACTGTCCAATCTATTTTTTTATTTTATTTTCACACACCCCGGCATAAAAAATATTGGAAACCTCAAATCATTCTCACATTAGAAGATGAAAAAGACTGAATGAAAAAGAAACCTTTTTAAAGTAGACTTGGCACCAACTAAGTAAAGCAAAGAACTCTTCACATTCAAAAATGGAAACAACTTTCCAAAAAATAAAAAATGTTGTTTTGACTCCCTTCAATGTTGCACCATCGGGAAATAGTTGTTAGAATTTTTAAAAATGATCCCTTCATTTCTTTAACTCGTCATTCTCATCTTTTAATCTAAAACATTGATTTGGCTTTTGAATGAATGCCAAAAGTGACTAACCTACTTATATTGGTTAAGGAGTCGGTTACCAATGTAGACCAACCCTTGAAATTTTGATTTAAGTGGTTGTTTACCTTTAATTTCCAGTCACTTTTAAAATATAACAAAAGTGCATTTATTGCAAAAAAAACTTTATTTGAAGAGTGACATTAGGATTATGAAATAAACTCTCAAAAAATAGAGAAACCCTGAACTAACTCAACCACCCTAAAATTGAAACTAAAGGAGTATCCAAGATCTCTAATATCTCATATTCCATTGATACAAATCATATGAAGCAAGTTATAGCTCTTTTCATAATGGTTGAAGAAGATATGCAAGAATGCAATATATGCTAGGGTTTTATACTAAATAATATTATCAACAAAAAAACCACAACACTAGCTCCACCAATCACCTTGCAATAAAATTGTAGTACCATCACCTATTAATAAACACCCTTAAACCTTGGAGATCAACATAACATTGGCATCGAACACCTTGTGCATTATCATGAATAAGCAAGCACCTTAATTATTATTGAAAGAACATGCATCATAGCATCAAGGACCTCATCACAAACTCTTTGCAACTACACAAACCCTTTGCAACTTTTGGCATCAATGACAAACATCATTCCAAATTCAACAGTAGATGCTTTCAAAATAGCTATAGGATTAGTCTTTGCCTAGCCTCGTGGAAATAAATATTGTCCAATTTCTTTTTCTAGTCGTAAACTCTCTCAAGATAAAATAAATTATACTACCATTGAACAAGAGGCCTTATCCATGGTTTATACATTACACAAGTTCCACCACTATCTCTTATCCACACCATTCACATTTTTCACCAACCATGAGCCCTTAAAATTCATGCTAAATAAACCAATGATATAAGTAAGAATATGTTGATGGTTACTATTATCTCAAGAATTTAATTTTTAACATAATGGTGAAACCAAGAAGGAATAATCAAGGTCCAAAATACTTATCTAGAATTGATATGGGTGAAGAACCCAAGGAGGTGTATGAAGAGGACTTACCTAGCACCCATCTATTCTGGATAACTATGATATTGGAAGAATTTCATGATGTTTCCCGATTACTCTCTACCAATAAATATCCCATTGATATGACAACACATGATAAATAAGTGTTACTATGTAAGTCCCTTCCTTTTACCTTAACTAAATTAACATTATACAAGAAGGGGAGAGACAACATCCTCTAGAGAGCAGTCTATGAACATGAACGTGAAAAATTTTTAAGGGAGGTCATGAAGGCATTTTCAAGGGAAAAAATTGTAAAGACACTATTACCCAAAAAATACTACTAGTTGGATTATGGTGGCCCAGTATATATATAAGGATGCTAAGAACAATACAAAAAACTATGACATTTACCAAAGAATAGGGTGACCCGCTACTTGAGATGAAATGTACCTTCATCCAATTCTAGAATAAGTCCCATTTGAGAAATGTGTAATTAACTTCGTAGAACTCATAGACCCTCCAATGAAAATTTTCAAGGCTAGATTCATTATTATTGATAACAAATACTTAACTAAGTGGGCCAAGGTTTAACTAACCAAATATTGCACCGCATATACTACAACTAGATTTCTCTACCATAATAAAATTACTAGATTCAAATTTCCATTGAGCATAACCAATGATTAAGGGAAACACTTTATCAACAAGATAATAAAGGAATTACTAGTTAATTTCATGATCACCCATAACTGCAATACACCATACCATCCATAATAAAATAGGGAATGTGAAGCATTGAATAAGATTAATGGAACTACTCTAACCAAGGTGTGTGATTCAAATAGGATAAACTAGGACATTAAACTTTCCCTCTGATGCTCTAGGACAATTTGTGCCATGTCACCTAGAAATCACCCTATCACGAGGAATTTATCAAACTAGGTTCTGGTGAAACATGGGATCATTTCAAGGCTGTGGGTCCACAGTTTGAAATGAAGGCCTAGGGAGGGCCCGGTTCCTACTTTTCCATTATCTGACTAATGATCTTGTAAAGGGAAAAGGGAGGAGTACATGAAAATGGAACTAAACTATGGTGATACACCGTATTGATAGGAAATCATGAAATGAAACAAGAAGAAAATACACTGGGAAACTTAATTGCTACTGTTTCACATACTCAGAACAACTTCTTTTAGACTTATGCATCATTCTTAACATGTTTGATCTACATACACATCCTAGGAAGGAAAGATAAATTTCACAGCTTTAAGGTATTAGTGCAGACTTATAAAATATAGTTAAAGACTGGCATAATCAAAAGAAAGATACAGAAATGAGAGTAGTACA
>VDFB02325394.1:0-12036 GCA_007258455.2 Sequoia sempervirens
TTCCAGAAATTCCAGGAGATGATGTTTCTCCTAACCCAAATGTTGGTACTTTACTCATCGGCCTAAATGGTGGCTCAAGACTATCGGAGATCTTCATGACGATGAACTCATTGAGGGTAGATCAGCTCGTAGAAAGAGCAAGCAGCAAAACACCATCAATTTTTCTCTTATGGCCAACATCCACAACATCTATGAGCCTCAGACATATTCAAAGGCTAAAGGAATTCCAGAGTGGGAAAAGGCTATGGCAACATAATACATAGTCTTCTAAAGAATCACACTTGGGTTCTTTCTAATCTTCCTCCTGGGAAGAAACCTATCAGTTGCAAATGGGTTTATAAGGTCAAGTATCATGCCGATAGTACTTTGGATAAATACAAGGCCAGATTAGTTACTCAGGGATTCACACAGCGGGAGGGCATTGACTACGAGGAGACTTTTGCTCCTACTGCCAAGATGAGCACCATTCGTCTTTTTCTCGCTATTGCAGCCCAGTTTGGATGGACGGCTCATTAGATGGATGTCAAGAGTGCCTTCCTCAACGGTGAATTGCAGGAAGAAGTCTACATGACGCAGCCCCCTGGTTTCAAGGTTGTTGGAAAAGAACATCGGGTATGTAGGCTCGTGAAAGCACTCTATGGACTGAAACAGGCTCCCTATGCATGGTACATTAAGATTGATCAGTACTTGGTTGATCATGGTTTTCAGCATAGCCCTTCTGACAGTAATCTGTATGCCAAGCACTCTAGTGATGATATTTTGTTTCTTGTTATCTATGTTGATGACTTGATCATTACTAGCAGTTCAACACATTTGATTGCAGCAATCAAATAGGATTTGTGTCAGGCTTTTGACATGATGCATCTAGGCTTCCATTGGCTATTTGGTATTGAGGTTTGCGATCACAGTATCTTTGTCTCTCTACCAAATATGTCAAAGTCTCAAGCTTGGATAAATTTCTGATGGATCTGGAACCTTCCACACTCATGGAGAAGGTCGTGAAGCGTCGCCAACTCTGATTCACTTTCGTCGAAGGAAACGCACATTCAAAGTAACTATAGGCAGCTCCTCACCAGCTACTAAACCTCGACATCGGCTTTTATAAAGGAGTTACATTTCCCATCATGATAGCTCCAAAGCCTATCATTGGATTGCAAAGAAAGGGCAGATAGTGTTAAGGGCACTGCATTATGACATTCGTAGATAAAAGCATGGGCGATCCAAAGCTGATTGGTTTTACACTGCATTGGGGCAAGTTCAGTTGGATGACGGGAAAATCAACTGGTATGTCTAAAGTTTGGGCTGTGTGTTAAATACGGGACCAGCAAGCATAATACGGCTCTTTCTCAATCAAGCTAAATATCGAATATAAAGATGTGAGGCAGCTTGTCAGAGATTGCTTTCTTTTTGAGCATGCACATGTCAAAGCGTGGACCTTCTCCTTGCACCGATAATCAAGGGTGCCTGGGCCAATAAAATCAGCCTTCCATGAACGCAGGACCAGCATAAACAGCTTCATTGTCACTACATTCGCAAGCTGGTAGAAGACGGATCAGTTCAGCTATAGTATGTTCTGACAACGGATCAGATTGCAGATATTCTCACCAAGTCTTTGAGCCTGGATAAGTTTGTCAAATTCAGGGGGCAACTTGGTGTTGTTGACGGATTGACCATTAAGGGAGGGTGTTAGAATATTATATTCTTATGTTAATGGTCAATATATTAATGTATTTATTTAGTTTAGGTATGTAACTGTTGTCTATAGTTTCTGGTGGGTAGCAAGTAGGTAGATATTTAATATCTACAGTAGACCTCCATTCCTATATATTGTAATCTTTTTTTTGTTAATTGGTGAATGCTTTTACCATTCACAAAATCTGTTGTTATGTTTTTATTTAGAAATCTTTGAAGCGTCTTTTCAAGCTTTCAACTTTGGCCTACGTAGCTCCTTTCAATCTGTCATTTTTTTTCAAAGTTCCAAATCATAGTTTTCCTTTTCACATTCCTTGGCTGTGGGAATTCCATAAATTCTTCCCCTGAAATTTTAAATGCAAATTTCTTTATTTTGAATTGTCATTCTTTTACTTTTAAATATAAATACAAATAAAATACATGTTACAGGATTCTTTTTTTTTTGCCACTTGGACATTTCCTGTCGTCAATAGAACAAAATTGACTTTTTGCATATCTTTCATTCAGGAGCTCATCTTCATGCGAAAATTGGCCAGTATACTTAGAATGACCCTACGAAGCTTCCCACAAAAGGATTTTGCCTCAGCTATCACAAAACTCCATAAATTAAATTTCTCGTAAAATTGCCAACATAAACTTTTGACATTAAAATATCTCAAATGGTGAGGAATTTGGTGATGATTCTTTTTGCATATTTGGCGAAATACCTTCAAAAAAAAACTTGTAAGAGGATTACAAACTAGAACTCAAGAATCTCTGGAAGTAATTGTTTCCTTGAAACTGCCTGGCAAGTGTCAAAATCAAAATCGAACAAATAAGAAAGTTTGAATATCTTTGGATGATGCAGATTGCTCATTAGCCCGAGATGCTCCTGCATCATCAAACCATTTGGAATGCTAGCTGTGGATTGCCACCAAAAAGTGAAAGCTGACAATGGCAAATTGTGGTTGGATTCCTCAAGTTGAAAATTAGGAACAGCAATCCAAGGATGTTTTTGCCTAGTCAGAAACCAAAAGCGGCAACCTTTTGAAGGATTGGATTGAAAACCCCTATAGAACAATTTGGCAGAAGAATCTCATTGGAGAGTTTGAGAAGCAAAGTTGTGATCCTACAACAAAATTGCCTTCATGAAGATCAAGCTTATGAGGTCACAAATAAACATTTACGGAATTTCAACATTTTGATTTCATTCTGAATTTCATATTTTTGTTAAGAACAACATTATGCTAAATCAGAACAAACTTGAAGTAGGGATAACTAATTTTTACTCGTCTAATCAATATATAATTTTTTTGTGAGGTAAATTAAAGTCAACACAAATGAAACAAGCTTCCGACATAACATGTGGCACAAAGATACTTGAGGTGTTCGAAATCATGGATTGGTATTTTTCAGTTCTGTAGTTAAGTAGAAACAAGCTTTCAAAATCACAAAGTTGACATAGGTGAGATCTATCTTCAAATTGAAGAATTTGGTTTTATAAATATAATTATTTCATTGGTGGAAAGATACCCTTGGCTCTGATCTTGTAATGTCCCCTTCTCAGCAGTCATCAGTGCAGTTGACCATTAGCCTATCTTGTAGGCCTGTAGGCTACTCAAAAGCAAAAATTAGGGATTCCTATTTTTTAGGGGGTTGTTGCTTGGAGTTTGGAGTTTGGTTTGCGGATTCTTTCTGGGTTTTCAGAAAGCTTCGCAGTAGTATGGCATGCATGGTGTTCTGAGCAACTTTCTGAATTTACTATTTTTAGTAAATTTTATTTTTAGCAGTGGTCCTGTTGGCTTCAGCTTAGCTGGCTTTTCTCTTCAGTCAGCTCAGTTGGTTATGCTGAGTTTGGCTTTTTGGCTCAATTTTTGGAGAGATAAGTTATTTTAATTAATAATGTTATATTTTCACTTTATGACCCTTGGCCTAGTGATATAACATAAAGTTGTTTTAAAAAAAGGAGGTCTTCATGGGTGGACGCCTCATCAGGAGGTGGGTTTAATATTTCCAAATGGTTGAAAATATGACTTATAAAGTGGATGCTAACTTTGAGAAAAGCATTGTTTTATTTAATCAAATATTACACTTCATGAAATGGGATGGGACGCCAACTTGAAGAGGGAATGGAATCAACTTGAAATTTGAATTTGTTTGACTCATGGAGATTGGGCGCACTTTCCAGAGGCTTCTAGAAGATCTTCACAAACTTATAAATGGGAGTCTCTTGTTCTTCATTTCTTATCCATGAAAATTGCATCGTTATGCTGTCGGAATGGTGAGAGAGTTGCTTCGAGGAATGCACACCTCCTAGCTGGCTTAGCTTCTTGCTTGAAAGATAGAAACTAGTTAAGATTGTGATTGTTCTTGACACTTGAGAAGGAGTTTCCAGTAGTTTTTGGCATTTTGGAGTTTGCTGGTCTAGCATAGCTGAAGTACGTTTTTTCTTGCAGGTTTGAGTGTGATTTTTATTTGGTTGTGGGTAGTTTTCCTATGTATTTCCCAGCTAGGGGCGACCCTTCCTGGTAAGTTTCAAATTTTTTAGTTGTGTGTTGAATTCTATATCATAAAATTGCCCTTCCAAGAGAGTTGTACCTCTTTGTGGTGCCGTGGAATGCGTGTACAAAAAATATGCTTCATTTGTTTGCAGTTTCTTAATCTTGTGAGGGTCGCCATCATTCTAGAGTTCATTTGCAGCAGATTTGAGGTCATTTGGTGAGGTATTGAGAGTTTGATGAGCATTTTAGTGAGTTACTGTGTTGTTGGTTATGCATTTTCAATCAATGTTCAGTCATATCAGATTGTAGGAGTTTGTCTTTGGAGTTGGGGTTGAGTCTAGGAAGTCTTGTTGAGCATTGGAGAGATATTATACATTATTGCAGCATTGATAGACTTCTAATTTTGTATTCTTGGCAGGCATCTCTACCTCATTGTAAAGCTAAACAGTAGTACTGTCAGCATTCTTATTTTCTTGCTAAGCACTTTGTAATTCCCACGATTGTGGAAGAGACTGGCCTTGCTCTAGTCTTTCATTTCTGCATTTACTTTCTTGTACTGCCTGCTAAAAAGTGGAAAAGGTCGGCAAGCCGCCCAGTTACTTTTTGTAATGCATTATAACATCATGTTGCTGATCGGCTGAGCCGTCGCCAAGATCATAGACCCCCAGTGCCATGTGCGAGCCTCTCACCCACCTTGGGTTCTAGGGCCCAGTTCTTGGGTTGGGTTACTTTCAGTACTGTTTTCAGTTTGAGCTCTAACGACCCTCAACACCATGTGCAAGCCCCTCACCCACATCGAGTTTTAGGGCCCAATCTTAAGTTAGTCCAACGCCTTGTTTTTTGTTTAAAACTAACTCGCAGGTTCCTATTAATAGCAATCCATGCCATCACGTAGTTCCAGCTCGGCCTGATGGTATCGAAACCATAATTCCGCCATCATTTATAATGTTATTAGGCAGGTGGTGACGCGATGCAGTGAAGCGAGAATGAATGCGTTTACGGACTGGGGCAAACACTTTGAGGCTTTGAGGCGGCAATGTGATATGGTAAACCGTTTGAAAACATGTCTCGGCAAATGTAGCGACATGGATGAAAGGATGCTGAAGGGCCAGAAAGAGTTTGATGGGCCGTTGACCGACAGCCTTTACAAACGGGTTCGAAATCTCACCAAAACATTACTGGAAGGCTGCAGGCGAACGTAGAAACAGCCGCTTGGCCAAGAGGAGCGTAAACAGCGGCGAGCGCTTTACCTTCAGGATCAACCTCAGGCCCCTGCAGAGGGAAAAGGAGCCACAGTTAGAGAGCTGCAACTCTTTCGCGCGGGAATGATGTGGACAGAAATGCCGGGAATACCCTGCTGATCGCCGGAATGGCAATTGTTGAATCATTCTCGCCGAATCACCAGAGCGAAGAAATAAGTGGAAAGCCGGAGGCTGAGCTCTCTGCCAATGCGACGCCGGAAGGAATTGCTCGCCAATACTTCCGTGAGGTGGTAATTATTCAAACCGGAGGTGTGGGGTTGAAGTGAGACGCCGGCTGCCTCCTTCAATTCCTGCGGGAAGTTCTGCGTTGCATTTGGAAGGAGCTGCCCATGAGTGTTGGTACCATGGTTTGGTCACACTTGGCCACAACCTCATTCGAACCTATGATGAGTTCACCAACAAGTTGATTGAGAGGTTCGACACTAAGGATCCTGAAGTGAGGTTTCGCAAGCTTGCACAATTGAAGCAGCATGGCTCCTTGGATGCATACATAGCTGATTTCCAAAGGCTTTCCATGATGGTGCCCAACATCACTGAAAGAAGATTGGTAGTGTCTTTTTCCGAAGGTTTAGTAAAACCTTTGAAAGGGTGGGTTAAGGCTTTTGATCCACCAAGTCTTGATGAAGCCATCAAGAAGGCAAGGAGTATGGAGTTGTCAGCCCCTAGACCAAAATTTCCGCCTAAGCCTTTTGCTCACAAGAAAGATAAGAGGCATTCTTCAAATCAGCATAAAAGATTCCCTTCAAGGATGGTTGATGAGCTTCGTGAGAAGCTTAGGAAGGAAGGAAAATGTTACACTTGCAAAGAATCTTGGTCCAAGGGACATAGGTGCTATGGATGTGGTCATTCTAACCACATGGAGGCCTATTTTGATTTTGGATCAGAATCTGATCACTCGGAGTAGTGATCTGATTTTATTGAAAGTGAGGAAGAGAAGGATCCAGAAGAGGCTGAGGATGAGCAAGGAGGAGGGGGCACAGTTGCCCAACTCTATAGTTTTCAAAAGAATGAATCATTCAAGGTCCGTGGCACGATTGGGAAGCATCATATCGTTGCTTTGATTGATACTGGAGCAACGCACAACTTCATTGATGGAGTGGTTGCAAAGAGAGGACTCGAGACTGAAGAGTTCGAAGGATTCAATGTCATGGTAGCTGATGGCTTTCACATTTCATGCACTCACAAGGTTTCCAACATGTCCTTGCAATTGGGTAACGATGAAGTCAAAGATGACTTCTATGTTGTGAGCATTGGAGATATGGATGTTGTTCTTGGCATTCAATGGCTGCGTTCTCTTGGAGAAATCTCTCTAAATCTGCAAACAATGGAGCTCAAGTTTCAATCCAATGGGAAGAAGGTGGTGTTAAGAGGAATGTCCAATGGTGGTCCTCGAATTGTGTCATTCAAAAGCATGGAGAGGCTGATTTAGCATGATCAAGTTGAATGGGCTGCAGAATGTATGGTTCTTCCAGCCAATCCAGTTGAAACAAAGAGGGACTATCCTCCAGATATTCAGTCCATGCTCACCAAGAAGAGTAAGGTGTTTGTTTATCTACCTCCCGAGCCGCCTCCTGAAAGGGGAGTTGAGCATGTCAGTGAACTCAAAGATAGGGCCAAGCCAGTTATCACAACACCCTATTGATATCCTAAGAAGCAGAAAGATGAGATTGAAAAGAATATAAGAGAACTCTTGGAGATGGGCTTCATTCGTCCAAGCAAGAGCCCCTTTGCTTCAGTGGTTGTTCTTGTGAAGAAGGATGGCACCATCCGCATTTGTGTGGATTATCATGCCTTGAATCAAAGCACAATCAAGAACCGATACCCCATTCCCAAGATAGATGAGCTCATTGATGAGCTACATGGTGCCAAGTTCTTTTCAAAAATTGATTTGAGATCGAGCTACTATCAGATTCGAACGAGGGGATCAGATGTTGAGAAAATGGCATTTCGATGCCACTATGGTCACTTTGAGTTTTTAGTCATGCCATTTGGGTTGACTAATGCTCCTGCCACTTTCCAGTCTTGTATGAACAAAGTCTTTCAGAAGCAGTTGAGGAAGTTTGTGTTGATCTTTTTTGATGATATCCTCATCTTCAGCAAGACATGGGAAGAACATCTCAAGCACTTGGAGGAACTGCTTAGCATCCTGGAATCAGAAAGCTTATTTGCCAAAGAATCCAAATGTGAATTTGGAATGAACGAGTTGCTCTACCTTGGTCACATAATCAATGCTGAAGGGGTGAAAGTTGATCCAGAAAAGATCAAGGCGATAGTTGATTGGCCACCTCCAGAGAACTTGACTCATTTGAAAGGATTCTTGGGTCTTTGTGGTTTTTACAGAAGGTTTGTGAAGGGCTACTCTCAAAGTGTTGCTCCTCTTACTAACCTCACTAAAAAGGGAGCTTTCTTTTGGTCAAAAAGGCACAAATTGGTTTTGATAAGTTCAAGAAGATCATGAGTTCTTGTTCGGTTTTGGCTATACCGGATTTTTCCAAGCCTTTCGAGTTGCAATGTGATGCATCAAGAGAAGGTGTTGGTGCTGTTTTGATGCAAGATAAGCATCCCATTGTGTTTGAAAGCAAAAAGTTAAGAGATGTTGAAAGGTCATACTCCATCTATGACAAAGAAATGTTTGCAATCATGCATGCATTAGCCAAGTTCAGACAATATTTGGTGGGAAGCAAGTTTGTTGTCAAGACTGATCACAATAGTCTCAAGCACTTCGTGCATCAGAAGGATTTGAACGAAAGACAACAAAAGTGGGTGAGTAAGCTTCAAGCTTACGATTTTTACATTGAGTATGTCAAAGGCAAAAATAATGTTGTAGCAGATGCTCTATCAAGGAGACCCCATTTGAACTCAATTTGCGAGCTTATTGCTGATTGGAAAGAGTTGTTGCTTGTTGATTATGCTAAAAATTAGTTTGCAACCAGCATTATTGAGGGTACTTTTCATGATGAAGGTACAAGGTGGTTGATGGGTTGATACATTACAAGGGGAGAATCTTCTTGGTGGCCAATTCTAAGCTAAAGAAAAAGATTTTGATGACTTTCCATGACATCCCACTTGCTGGTCATCAAAGTTATTTCAAGACCTATAGGCAGATTCGAGAAAGATTTTCTTGGAAAGGGCTGAAAGAGGAAGTCCAACACTACATCAAGGAGTGTCACACTTGCCAAATGAACAAAAATGAGCATACTCTTCCAGTAGGGGTGCTGCAACCTCTTCCTATTCCCAATCAAAAATGGGAAAGCATATCAATGGACTTCATCACGGGGTTGCCCAAGACTCAAGGCAAAGACTTTATCTTTGTTGTGGTGGATAGATTAACAAAGTTTGCCCATTTATTTGCCATCACTAGTTCATTTTCAGCAGCTCAAGTTGCAAATTTGTTTTTTCATGAGGTGTTTAGATTGCATGGGTTGCTGGAAAAACATTGTGAGTGATAGGGACAGCAAGTTCCTAAGCACCTTTTGGCAAGAAGTCTTCAAGTTGAGTGGAACAGTGCTCACTCCAAGCACTAGTTATCACTCTCAAACTAATGGACAAACGGAGATTGTGAACAAGTGGTTGGAGGGCTATCTCAGAAACTATGTTTCGGAACAACAAAGGGCTTGGGTAAGATGGCTTCACTTAGGAGAGTATTGCTACAATTCATCCTTCCACATGTCCATAAGGATGTCTCCATTCATGGCTCTCTATGGTTATGAGGCTCCTAGCTTTGTTGATTTGGTGTTTGGTGATAGCAAAGCCCCTCAAGCCAAGGATTCATTGCAGCAAAGTCAAGATATTTTGAAGTCCTTGAAGAACAACCTTCAGATAGCACATAATCAACAAAAGACGTATGCTAATCAGCAGCGTGTTGAGCATTCATTTGAGGTTGGAGACATGGTTTATCTTCGACTTCAACCCTATAGATAGTCTACTCTCAAGAAGAGTGGAGCAGAGAAACTCAAACCACGTTTCTATGGGCCATTCAAAGTCATCAGAAAGGTTGGAGCAGTGGCTTATGAGTTGAAGCTACCAACAAGTAGCAAAGTTCACAACGTCTTCCATGTGTCTCGCCTCAAGAAGGCGCTTGGACACAACATTGTTGTTTCATCTAATTTGCCTCCTTTGGATGAGGAAGGACAGTTGGTTTTGGTTCTTGAGGAAATCATTAATTCCAGAGAGCGTTCTTTGAGGAGAAGATCAAAGAATACTTGGTGAAGTGGAAGAATTTGCCTTTGGAGGATGCAACTTGGGAGAATGAGGAGATTTTGTAGCATTTAGACTTGCAATTTCTTGAGGACAAGCAATCTTGGGGAGGGCGGACTGTAATGTCCCCTTCTCAGCAGTGATCAATGCAGTTGATCGTTAGCCTATCCCGGAGGCCTATAGGCTACTCAGAAGCAAAAATTAGGGTTTCCTATTTTTTAGGGGGTTGTTGCTTGGAGTTTGGAGTTTGGTTTGCGGATTCTTTCTGGGTTTTCAGAAAGCTTCGCAGTAGTATGGCATGCATGGTGTTCTTAGCAACTTTCTAAATTTACTATTTTTAGTAAATTTTATTTTTGGCAGTGGTCCTTTTGGCTTTAGCTTAGTTGGCTTTTCTCTTCAATTAGTTCAGTTGGTTATGCTGAGTTTGGCTTTTTGGCTCAATTTTTGGAGAGATAAGTTATTTTAATTAATAATGTTATATTTTCACTTTATGACCCTTGGCCTAGTGATATGACATAAAGTTGTTTTAAAAAAAGGGGGTCTTCATGGGTGGACGCCTCATCAAGAGGTGGGTTTAATATTTCCAAAAGGTTGAAAATATGACTTATAAAGTGGACGCCAACTTTGAGAAAAACATTGTTTTATTTAATCAAATATTACACTTCATGAAATGGGATGTGTTGGTGAGTGTTTTATCATCCACCGAACACACAGAATAAAATGTCCAAAGACACTCTATCCTCTCTTGAAAAACCACCGCGTATGCTAAGATTGCGAGAAGATCATATGGCGATTCCAAGGTTTCTTTAGTCGGGTCTCGACGTGTGGATAAGCTCAATGGTCGTTGTGATAATGCTGGTAATAAACAAGGGGACTTACGTAGAAAGTCTGCACAAGCTAGGGACTTAGGAAATTTATCTTTGTAGGTTCTCAATTAGGACTTTCAATTGTGGATCTCAAAAAAAAATGGCAAAAAGAATAGGGTTTAGGAAATCTAGTCTAAGCCTAAGAACTCAAGAGACAGTAAGGACTCGGTGAAGAGAAATAAACCACACTTTGTTTCGCCTCCTGCAGGACAACATACGCAAAATGGGTGTAATCTTCAAGGGGTTTGTGAGAATAATTTTCAAACCTCGAATGAGGTTGAAGTTAAGCTTCCACGTTTAAGAGCTCAGGCTAACTTTACAAATCGAAGGCAAATCATCCATTCGAAAAAAGTATGAGCTACACTTCACCATTGAATCAATACGATCAATCTCTCATTCAATTTAACAACTTTTCAAAGCAAATTCTATTTAATCTATCTTTAACTCTAATCTATGGCGGAAGGCAATATGTAACCTCGCTTACTATTCAACAATAAGAAGTGATTCAAGGCAAATCATGCTCAAGAGCTTTTATCATTCAAAATAGTCTCAATGCGACAATATACATAATCTGTCTCCACACTTTACAAATGAGGGGGCGAGCTCAATTTATAGGCTCCCCAATTACAATTCAATGGCCAAGATAGATTTCAAATCAACGGCCGAGATTACAAAATAAAACCCTAATTAGGGTTTGTCACTTTCGACCAATGAGAAAATTTCATTTGAGGACACTTGTCCTTTTTACCAAATATGAACCAATAGATAAAATAGAAAGTTGTTGCATGTTGATTTGGAATGATTTGATTGGTCGGAAGATGAAGAGGCGCCACATCAGCGTGCTGGATGTCCTCCTTGGTTGCTTCGTTTTTCTTCCACATGCTTGCCTTAGAATATTTTCCCTGCCGATGACTCTGTCCGTTGTGCTTGTTCCTTCCTAGCTTTGACCTTGGATTCCTTTTGAGACTTTGATTTCTTCTTCTTACCTGTACTGAAATCTTTGAGGTCTGGAAGTCTCCCCTTGGAGCATGTGTCTGGACTTGAAGTTGGTTGCTTTGAACTTCCTCCTGCTTGAACTGGGTTGATGCTATTCCTTGGGATCTCCTCTCTGAATTCTCCAATTTGTGTCGAGAAATTGTCTAAGTATGGAGATATGTTTGGAACACTCTCCTTGTCACCATCTGATTCTGATTTGAAGCTTGTCTTTAATTCTTCAGGAGATCAAATCCCTCAAGAAGTTGTCTGGATTGCTTCAATAGGTCTGGGATTGTAGATGAAATCCTTCCAAGATGTCTGGATATCCATTCAAGTGTCTTGAATTTGGAGAAGAATGACCCTGTGCTTTAGCCATGATAGAGGAATTGGAATTTTCTCTGTGAAGAATTTCCCATACTTAGCCAAATTTTGGCTATTCAAGTTCATTTTGTACCACCTTCATCTGTACCATTCAACACTTAGCCAAGATTTTGGCCATCTCCATGCTCGAACGAACTTTGACTGTGGATTCTCCTTCAATTTTGAATTTGGTTTGAGGATTTG
>VDFB02325394.1:15374-79233 GCA_007258455.2 Sequoia sempervirens
ATCATTCTAGAGTTCATTTGCAGCAGATTTGAGGTCATTTGGTGAGGTATTGAGAGTTTGATGAGCATTTTAGTGAGTTACTGTGTTGTTGGTTATGCATTTTCAGTCAATGTTCAGTCATATCAGATTGTAGGAGTTTGTCTTTGGAGTTGGGTTTGAGTCTAGGAAGTCTTGTTGAGCATTGGAGAGATATTATACATTATTGCAGCATTGATAGACTTCTAATTTTGTATTCTTGACAGGCATCTCTACCTCATTGTAAAGCTGAACAGTAGTACTATCAGCATTCTTATTTTCTTGCTAAGCACTTTGTAATTCCCACGATTGTGGAAGAGACTGGCCTTGCTCCAGTCTTTCATTTCTGCATTTACTTTCTTGTACTGCCCGCTGAAAAGTGGAAGAGGTCGGCAAGCCGCCCAGTTACTTTTTGTAATGCATTATAACATCATGTTGCTGATCGGATGAGCTGTTGCCAAGATCATAGACCCCCAGTGCCATGTGCGAGCCCCTCACCCACCTCGGGTTTTAGGGCCCACTTCTTGGGTTGGGTTACTTTCAGTACTGTTTTCAGTTTGAGCTCTAACGACCCTCAGCACCATGTGCGAGCCCCTCACCCACATCGGGTTTTAAGGCCCACGTCTTGGGTTGAGTTACTTCAGCATCGTTTTGGTTTTGAGCTAACCTTAATGGGTTCTATTGTATTGGCTTGATCATTGCAAAAAATAAAAATAAAAATTGGTTCGGCTCATTACAGATCTATATTACAGTCATACATAAATTATGAAAAGTTTAATGGCACACCACATAGTATTTTTTCATGGTAAACTCTCTTTTTGGTTAAAACATTTTAAAGACATAAAATTATAAATGTGAAGTCCCCTCAGTTCTCTAATCTAAAAACTAATTAACATGTAGTGAGCTATCAAGTCAATTAAATTATCTCCTACTTGTTAATCGATAAACTTACATGCAAATTTAAAAGAATAAGGTAATAAGAGCTTCTTGTTAAGATGATTTTATAATGTCTTGACAGAAACAAAGGTGGATAATTAAAGACTATATTCTCTTCTGATTCTTCTTGCTCCCGTTTTAGAGAAAGACAATGAACAAGATGTGGTTAGTGGGAGCAGGGGTTATAAAAAGTATTTGATATGGAGTGAAAACATCTCTACCATAGTTTGCATACTCAAACTCGGCAGAGCCCAAATTTTTGACTTGGCAACTTCAAAAAAGCAAAACACATACTGCTTTAAAAAACAGTCACATACTTTTGTAGTTGAAGGCACGCTTTTCAGTCTATAGTCATGTTTTCTAGAGGCCAATTTTTTAAATACAACAAAAATTAGGGAAAAATTTAGTGTTTTTTCAACATCAAACCCGCATTTTTTCTGTGAAAGAATGACTAGCTTCCTTTGCCAAATGATCTCATGAACACTACACTCAGATTAACTAGCCTTGTTTTTGTTTAAAGAACTAATCCACAACTGTTTAGAGCAGACTACAGTAACTAATCTAAAAAACAATTTAAGTTATCTAAGAAAGTTAAAATAGTAGTAAGAGAATAAATTGTTATTGTTTAATAGAAAATGGATAATAGAATTGACGAGTTGAAAGCAGAAATGGAAATTAATAAGAAAAAGGAACTGGTATTGAAATCTGAAGCTCACTGGACTGGATGCCTTTGCTAAGCACAGATGTTTGCGCAACAAAGTGTAGTCCTGTATGGAAAAAATTGCTAGAATCCAAATCTATCTTTGAAAACACACTTGTTCTACACAAAAATGAAACTGAAATATGACAAATAGATCACCAATGGGAGAATAATCAAAATACCAGAGATTAAACAATCTAATTACAATGAAAATGAAAAAATTGATTTAGGAGAGGGAAAGATATTGACAAACTATTAAGAAGCAAAATATCCTTTTTCTCAATGGAAAGTTGTTGCTAAAGAAGATAAAGGAAATTTCTTTTGTGGTTGTATGGAGCTAGCTTTCAGGTCAAGTCCCTAGGTTGGCTTGCCGCTTTCCAGTCTCCACAGATAGCCTATATTTTTTATAATAATAATAGAAATGCTAAATGAAGTGCCAATAGAATGACAATGCTAGATTGAATGCAATAGAACTAGAATAACAATTCTTAGCAAATGAGAGTGTAATCCCAAATTGCAAAAGGCAATAGCACTAAGGGATTCAACAACAATGACAATGAGAAAATGAGAAGCTGGAGCAAATAATGAAAAACAAGATCACCTCACAAATGCTTTGTAGGATCCAATGGAGATTGCAATGCATGTTGTAGGATTGCTACCATACTTCCATGAGTTTGATAACACAAGATAGCCTTCACTTCAGGTAGATTGCTAGTAAGAGTTCATAGTGCTATTAACAATGGAGAAACGTTTGCAAGAGAGTTCAAAATTGTCAAGATAGTGATATAATGCAAAGAATTTCTTTGAAAATGGATCAAAGAGGGAGAAAACAGTGGATAGCCATTCAAATTCTCTCTAGAGTGCTTACCTGCTGACTGGAAAGGTGGCGGAGGTTGAAATGCTTAGGAATGGTCAAGGATTGATGAAATGTTGGGAGATGCTAGTGCATTGAACATATGTTGGCATGTCGTGCTATTTTCTAAGCATTTCCAGCCAGGAAAAGGTCAAAGCACTAGGACACAACTCAAGAACAACACTTGGAACACAAGATTGGAGAAAAAAATAGGAATGCTAAGCCTTTGGCACTAGGAGAGAGAAGGCTAGGACAAAGGGCTAAAACAACTCTAGTGGAATGAACACTAAAGCAAGTGCGAAAATAGCATGAAATTGCAAGGGTATGCAATTTTTGATGTTACAATATCCAACCAACATCTCGATGAGTACGATTGGATTCATTGAGTACTCACAATGAGATCAACAATCAGACTTGCTAGGACTTGTTTTCTATGAGTAATGAGTTATTGATCAAGTTGCTCAACGAATGCCATCTATGCCTAATGGGCAAATTGAAAAAAGTGGCAAAGATTGCACAAAAGTGTGGTTTTTGTGATTTTTCCTTTAAAAGTGGGAAAAGCATATAAATGAAATTGGCAAAATGGCCACTTGTTCAAGAGATAAGTGGCAAAAATATAAGACAAAGATAATGATAAGAAAGGTGATGGTTATAGAAAAGAATATTGGGGCCTTCCCCAAAGGTTTTTACAAAAAAATTTGATGGGGCTGCAAACAGAAATCCAAGGTTAGCAGGGGGAGGGTTTGCTGTTAGGACCATGCAAGGTGATTTGTTCTATGGAGGCTCTCTCTTCTTGGGCATTCGCACAAATAATGAAGTAGAATTGGAAGCACTAATAGCAAGTCTAGGGGTGGCAAATTCTCATAATATTAAAAAATTGAAAGTGGAAGGTGAATCCTTGATATTGATCAGTGCAATAAACAAAGAATTACAATTAATCTAGGTTGGAAATTGGATTGTTATTTTGAAGAAGCTTAAATTATAAAGAAATTATTTGATTCTATCAGCTTTACACATTGCAAAAAGCATTTAAACTTAGTTGTTGATCATCTAGCCAACGGAGTAAATCAAAATCCTCTTATGACCATTTATAGTGATCATGTTACCTCTTGGTTAGGTTTAGAGCTGAAACTAGTCTTAAAGTAGCTATCTTATTTCTTAAAAGGTGATCCAAAGGCAAGGAGGTGCATTTAAGGATCATTGGAATTTTAGTGAAGCATTTGGTACACTACAATCATAACTTTTCAAGGTGGTGCTAAGAGTTGATGGATTGTTGATTGGAGAATGGTACAATTCTCTAGGATAGGGTAGGTAGAGGACAGTGGTGAGTGGTGGGCACTTGTTATATGTACAAGTTTGTGCGTGTTGATAAGGCAATGGCAAGTTCCTAGCATTTTTGTAGAAAAGATGGCAAGGATGGAGGAACAACAAATTATAATTAGTCATGGCAGTCAAGTGTCATAGGAGAGAATCTCAAATAGATGATTGCAATGCATTTTCTCCTATGAAAACCTTGTGGCGCTTGGTTTCATCAAGAGTGTACTGTGAGAACATGCTTTAGCTATAGGATGACACTCTAAGGTTGCATTATGTGGAGACTTCATTTCTAATCTTGCCTTCTACTTACTAGAAGATGCTATATGCCTTTGACTACTTAAGTTTTTTTTCAAGATTAGTTTGTGAGTATGTGAGTTCCGATCGAAGGGTTGGAGGAGGGCAGGAGGCTAAGCTTTTGGGTGCAAAGGGTGTTGACTCTACCTCCACTCCTTTTCAACACTTGAAATCAAAGTTTTCCAATTCTAAATTGAAATAAAGTAAGGATTTTGAGGGCCTATTGTGAAGATGGTAGGAAAATTCTTGTAGGCTTGCAGGCCTATCATTACTGAGGGTGGTTGGAGACAGGGAGCAATCATACTATTCCACATTTTTGTTGTCCCTCTCTTCATAGAGCTTGTAGGCAATGGGAGATGTGTTATGGTGTCAAATTTCCATTTTGGTATAAAAAGTCTTAGGTTGTTGAGGAGGAGGCCTAGATTGTAGTAGTGGATATGGGGCATGCAGTGCCGAGTTTTTGAAGTGTTGGGTGGTAGTGCAAGGTTTTGGTGGTCAATAGTAGAAGATGTTGTTGGAAGTGTTGCTTTAGCTAGGGTTTTTGTGGTTTTGCGGGTCTTTGATATCATACGCATATAATCTATACTTTTGTTCTAGTATTTTTTGGCTTATATAGTTTTGTGGGTGGTATTGTATATCCTTGGTTTTGGCCAATGGTCCATGTAAGTGTCAATTGGCTAGCAAAGCAACTTTTTGATTGTAGTTCCTTTCCATCTTGATCTATCTCATGTTGTAATGCTTTAACTTAACAAGGGCAAGGAGCCCTATAGAACCCCTACTATTGTATCTAAAAAAAGAAATTAGCAAAATAGTAGAGAGGATCAAAAAGTGCAATTTTGGTCTAACAATTTGAAAACGTGACATATCACCCCCAAAGTTCCAATTTTGGTCTAAAATTTTGAAAACATGACATATCACCCCCAAAGTTCCAATTTTGGTCTTAAATTCAGAAAAAGAGGAAAATTGCCATCAGTACGAACGTCATCATTGCTGGTAGCAAAGATGTTTTCTCTATAAAATAGAAACAACATGGGTGAGATTTGGAAAGTTTTTTTTTATATTTGTGTAGAACATTTGTTCAAGTCTAAGTTACCGAGTTCACCCCTGGAGCTCCTAGGTTCGATACGGGTTCGGTTCGTTGAAATTCGCTGTGGGTCCGGAAAAAAGCCGGTGGGTTCGACCAAGGTTCGGACCTATGACTGTGGGTCCGACCAGGGTTCGAATTTTTCGAACCTGGGCAGAATTTCGTGCCCAGGCGGACTTTCCAACGCATTTTTGCTTTTTTTTAATTATTTTTTTGACTCTTTGTTGCCTCAGAAAGCTAAGGCAGGATGTGTTGATGTCAAAACAACATTGGGATAATAGTAGGAAATCAAAGATGCAGCTTGCTCGGATCAATAGAAACTCAGAAATCAAAACACACAGTGAATAACAATATTAGGAATTTAGGAGCATAGAGACAGTCAGAAGGGTGACAAGGATCAACTGATAGAAAGGAAATAGGATCTAAGATTACCTTCTGGGAAAATAATAAATAACTTCTATCAAACAAAAATATGAGAATTAGTAATTTGAGCACCAGACACTTATGGCAGTCTAACAATCATAACCATTTGGAAGCAAAACTATGCTTAATTTGATATTTATAAGCTACAGTGCAGAAGTGTGATTATTTAGCCATAAGAAGCCTTTGTTCCCTTGTACAAATCAAAGGACACGATGGGGAGGGCAGAGGGACCTACAGAGGCATTTCCCTTTTTTGATGACCCATAATCATATGATTCAGATTGATCAATGATCAATAATTATTAATCGCTGATTGTAAACACTTGGCATTTTTATGTTTGAAGTTTGAACTTTAATTTATAATTCTATATCATGACATTTGAGTATAAAGTGGTGATGTATTTTTGCTATGTTATTTGACTATTAATATGGTGGTGTATTCTGAACTTAATTACTGATGCAAATATGTATATATTTCTGATTTTTATATGTTTTTGTATTACCGAACCCAACCCCAAAAAAAAATTTTCCCAAACCGGCGAACCGGGTTCTCGAACCCGAACCCGAACCCAAAACTGAACCGGTAACTTAGGTTCAAGTTTTTAGCTCCAATTCATAGATTTCTTTTAAACAGTAAAATGCCAAATTTCAAGCTTTCAAAAATAATACGAGGGAGCAGTCATATCAAAAATGTCATAAAATAGGGACATCATTGTTGCAAGCAATAAAAACATCTTCTTCATAAAATAAAAATGATAGTTTGGGTTCTTGAGATACGAAAAGGATTTTTTAGATAATTTGTGTAGAACATCTTTGGAATTTTTAAGCTTGACTCAGTTTGTAGATTTTCTCAAAATGGTAAAATGTCTAAGACTTTTTAATTACTTAGCACAAATGCTTTTTCGCCAACAAAAAACAAAGGAGTGTGACTAGGGTTTTGCACCAAAATTTCAGACCTAGAAGGGCAAAAGTTGTTCATTTCACAAGCTAAGCCTTTAAAAAGCAAAAAAGCAAATTATTTAATGTTCCAAAAATTTTATAAGGGAAAATAGCCAATTATATAGCTAAAATTTCTAGAGAAGCTGACTAATGTTTAAGAATAGCTATTACGATCTATGGCAATCCACTATTATTAGAAGAAACACATTTCAAGAATTCTTAGTTTCAAACAATATTGTTTCAAGTATTTTGGTACTTAGAGATCACTTGGTTTCCAAACAATCTATTTTGGACATGAGCTTTAGTTAATTTATTTTTGTATTTATTTTTGATAATTTGCATTGCCATGCAAACTATGAGAAATAATTAATTGCAGGAGGATGCAAACTTTTGTAAATTGGTACTTAGATTTTCTAATGGTAATTTTATGCTAGAATTTACTGCTGAAATTAATGTTCAAGCTGCTTATGTGTTTTGTCTCCTATGAAGGATTTTGTGGATTAAGTAGAAATTAGTAATTATTGTAAGTTTTGTATTGTGGTCTTTATAAATTAGAGTAGTTGTAGCTTTATATGCAATTCGCAAGCACTTAATTTATAAAATCTTGTCTTAAAACTCCAATTCAATTATTGTGTGCACTCTCTTTTTGGTGTCTGCTTTTTTTTTAGAAAAAGTGACTAAGCTATCATAGGTTGGGCTGCAAGTAAACATCTCTTGTTTATGTGTGTGGAAAAGCTGTTGCAAGTCTTGTGCTTATATGCAAGAACAAAAAGATACAGCAGGTTAAGTTTGTTTGCATTTCATGTTTAAATCCTAGAGAAAAGCCTTGTGCATAATGTAAAAAGTTGTAGAATTTGTCCATAGTTTAGTGTCCTAGGGTTTTTATTCAAGTTTTTCCTTTACAAAGAGCTTCCCCTTCTTATTTTTAGAAAGGTTTTACCTTGCATGCTGTTCCATTTTGTGTTGTCCCAAAAGGACAAATTACAACACTAACATATGTCATAGAATCTTATTATGGGAAGAGGGAGGAAAAGTTGGTGAAAAACACTAAAGAAGAAAAAACGGGAGGATGTTCCAGGAGTCGCAGCTATTCTTTGTTAGTTTTTAATGTATGAAATGAAATACAGATAATCTAGGCTGAAAAATTTGCAATAGGAGGATGGAACATGTCTTGTCTATCTACCCCCTTGAAGGTTTTTGTTCTTGGTATATGAAATCTTTATTAAACCTGTGCTATCTTTCACCACTTGGAAGACTGCTTTATGTGGGCTTATTAGAGGCTGCAAAATTGAAGTCTTAAAGACTGATTAAACTTCAATACGTAACTAGCAAGTCTCATAGATAGTAAGACTCAATTGGAGACCATAACTCCATGAAGGTATACTTCTGGTGTTTTGAAGATAATAAAGGCATCTTCCACAATTGCTAACATAAGAAAATATATCGTACATGCTTTTTCTAAGAAAAGGTGTATGTGGGTAAAAGTTAAAACTGTCATGTCCCCTTTTCGATAGCCACCTTGATGAGCGTTTAGCCGTTACTTATTCCCAAAGGCTAAACAGGGGAAATAAGGGAGTACATATTAAATTAATTATTTATAAAGTTATTTCAATAAAGTGAAATTAAAAGATGACTTTATATTTAATTAATTTAATAAAGTAACTTAAAATAAATATTATATTATAAAGTCACTTAAGGAATAAAATAATAATATTTCTAGAAGCTTCTTGAAAAGTCTTGGTGAAATCTTTATAAGGAGTTGTTGGCCTTGCATTCAGCATGCTTGATTTGGAATTCATTTCTCATTACCAGATTGATAAAAAGGAAGCTTGAATGCTTTGCTCTCTTGATGATTTGAAGACTCTAGAGTGCCAGGTTCGGTTGTGAAATATCAACCCTAGCTGGAATTGTTGAGGAATCCATCCAGAGGTTCTACAGGTGTTTATTAGCAGATTGAACAAGAGTTTTCTAAAGCTTGCAACAACTGTTGTATTATTGCAAGGGTTTCCTTGTGCAGTAGCTGAGGTATTATTGCACTTTGATTTGGGTACAATAGCTGATTTATTGTTGTATCTTATTTGGAGATTTGCAGCAGTTGAGGTATTGTTGCAATTCGTTTGAAGAATTTGGGAAATTACAGCAGCTGATGTATTGTTGTGATTTCATTAAGGAAGGTCTTTTCCTTGCTGGATTAATATATTAACAAATTTTGTGGCCTTTGGCCAAATTTGTGGAGGTTGATTATATTTGGGAAAATAAGAAAATCGATTCTTGCAGTTGGGAGATATTTTTATTCACAAGGAAGTTTGATTTAATTCTAGTTGTTGAGAAGTTCAATTGCAACATTTTCTGTTCATATTGAATTCATTGAGGAAGTCGTGGCACAGTAATGATAGCATTCGATCCTTGGTTTTCTCATTTATTTTAATAAATCTATTTCTATTGTGAAGGGGTCATGACTTTTAAAGAAGTTGATATTATCGTTGAGGACTGGAAAAATCGTGGTCAAGGACAAATCTGGGCGTCAAACAGAAAAAGACAAATAAGACTATATGGTAATGGCTTGGAGAATATTATTTTCTGAAGGATTTCATAAGAGACAAACTGCCGCCACCTATACGCAAAAGAAGACAATTTCGAGACATTCTAAAGAGGACAATATTGGTGTAGACTTCACTCTTTAAGAATATCGCACTTGGTTAAAGGAAATCATCAATTTAATCGGGAGCTGCCTGTGAGTCTACTTTGACATGGGAATTGAAGGAGCCGCTTAGTTTAGAAAGAGAAATCGGGTTTAAGTAATTCTGAAGCTGCTTTACACTTGGCGTCACAAGAGACAATCTTATCTCCCTTTTAGAGGTTGTCATTTCCCTGAGACGGGTTTGTGGATGGCAGGCAAACTTCAATCAAAAATCGAATAATCTGCATATTGTGGCATTATTAATATCCAGGTGACAAGTTGGAACGATTTCTGGGAGGAGTCATTAAAGTTTTCAATGCTGGTTTCTTTGCAGCAAGAAATCTGGCCAACTTCTTCACTTCTAGTTGTAATAAGTGCATTGATAGTTACATTTATGCTTCTTTGAGTAGCTGGTCTATTAGTAATAAAGTCGCTGCCATACAGAGGCATTCTTATTGCAATATTTGCATTCACATAACTCTGCATATAAAAAGGTCTGGGTTAGTTGATACTTTGTATTATATGTTGTTGCTAAAGGGGTCGATGAATATTGTAAATGTTTGAGCTTTATAATATCCATTCAAGGAGTTTGAGGATGCACATGAAATGTTTGACATAATGTCAACAAGCTGTAGCTGCAAGTTGCATGAATAAATTTGTCTCATTACATTGAAAAACCAAAAAGATATATGTTGCATTGCTCTCTTTTTCCATCTCAGTATTGGTAGATTGCAATTAGAATTATTCTAGTTCATCGTATCAATCTATGCATCAAAAATTCAAAAAGAAATATCATACAGCAGTTCAAGAGGTTGCAAGTAAAGTGTTTGACGAAATGTCCAAGGCTTGAAAAAGTGAAAACGTAGTCAGAATTTGCTAAGGACATTACAAAAACCCTTTTGGGAGAAAAACCCCACACTCCAAAGCAGCCCAATGTATTATTTAGTAAATCAAATGGTTTACAATACACTTGTAGAGCAAGCGTTCACATGGAGTATCACCAACAAACAAATACGGAGTGAATCTGGCAGCATAATGGTACTTGCAAATCAACTATACAAACTACAACTCCAAGCACCAAATAAATAGGCAAGAGTTCAAACTAGAAACCATGAATCATTTAGAAAAGCCATTAGCAATAAGGTAGGATGTATGGCGCTCAAACCAAGACACTAAATTGCAATGCACTCCTTGGTAAAAGATCCTCCAAGGTATTTTTAGCATTTTCTTGTCATAAATTGCCGTATTTGACCACCCAAACTTGGGTACCCCAATCTGTCCTCATTCAACCTACTCAAAGACTTTCCATGACAAGTGTACCAACCTTTTATAATTTCCAATATGGCCTCCCTCTTACATGCTCTTACACCTCATAGAATCTATCATATGTTACTCCCTTCATGATGACCTTACACACACCACAAGATGCCAACACATTGCCAAAACATCTGACCTCAAAGTGGAACACCTACCTCCTCATGTGAGGCCAAAAATCAACTAAATACAAAATCCAATCATCCTCCAAATGGGACACAAACTCTCCCACATGAAGACAAAATCACTAGATGATGAAATAGCAAGTGCATTCAAAATGTATTAAAATGAACGTTAGGAATGCAAGGTTGAGACACCTTTTCCCAATAGGCATGTACTTGGCCTTGTCATTGGGAATTGCCAAGCCAAGAATTAGATGTGCTAATTTACCCAATTCAACTTTCAACACTTTTACGCATGTAACATGTCTCCTAGGGATTTGAAAACGGGTGTCTCCATTATGAAAGCTCCAATGATTTAAGCACTTGAGCTCATCTCATTTGAATTTATCCAAGGGGGTTTAATATTGCTTTAATTTCTCCTTTTTGGAGGTTATTTTTTGCCATGACTCATTATAAGATCTATCAATTATAACTTGCTATTACATATGACAGATTATGGCTGCCATGGCATATATAAGTCATTTATTTCAATTTCAGTTTATCTTGTAAAGAGTGGCTCTTAAATCTAAATCTAATTAGATGAATCACACGTATCTCTTACAGTTCCAATGCTAAACTATACAATCACTTATAAGAAACCTTTAATCTGCACCATTATCCTTAAACCTATAGTGTTGTGGAGTTGTTTCTATGTTATTATGAAAGATCATTTATATTCTTGCTAACTCAAAACAATGTTGTAGATGAGTTTAAGGTTGGGAATGTATTCATATGACCATTTTGTAACTGATTTTTGTAGCAGGTGGGTGGAGAGTATCATGGAGGCATTGAGATCTCAAGATTCACTTCAAAAGGTTTTCTGAGTATTCTGTTATCTTCTTGCAATATTGAATGTGTTTCATACATAATAATAGTCAAAACCAATTCATGAAATAGTCGTGAGTAGATTATTATATTAGAAGATTTGTGTATGACTTTTGCTTCAAAAGAAAATGCTATCAGTTTGGGTGGAATAGTAATTTAATGATTGTAAGTTGGATGAATTTATAATAATTTGCTGTAGTCATACAAGGTCTACTTACTTACCTTCACAATTTGAACAGGTTTTGACCTACTGATTTGCAAACATACGGTTGGAATTCTGTGGCTTGCTCACATTTTCCAAAAGATACTAGTGGCGTTTTGTAATCCTTCACACATGATGAGAAACAAGTTTAAAATTATCATTGTAGATTTGTAACATAGAACTCTCTTGTTTGAGACATATTGTATCAAGAGTTGCAAGCAAAAAAAGTATATTTTGTGAGCAAAAGTATTCTCGAATCTTTATTCTCAACTTGTTTGACCCTGGCTATTTAATTCCTCAACTACATGCATTTTGCACGAGGAACACTTTCTGGCATAATGGGATCACACATGAACCTCTTGTAGATATTGTATCTTACACACTTGGAAGCTATGTTAATATAATATTTTTCCTTTACTCTGGGAATTTGGATGTTGTGTTCCCTCTTGTGAAATTTTATTCGTATTTTTTAACTTTTTTATTTGAAATTAGTTTTGTTATTTATCTTGTGAACTACATATTCCTATACAGGTTTGGACATAAATTTTACCAATGCTGTGATTTTGGAGCACCCCAAAGTTCCAAACTTCATGTCTCTAATGCATGTAATCTAATGTTTCAATCGTAATGCATGGAATTAAAACAAGCTGATCTTGAAGATACATCAACTGGACGCCTATGAATACAGTCATCATATGCAGATGTATGTAATAAGAAACATACCAAATTGTAAATTTATATATGGAATTTTCTATATGGCAAGAAGCAAATTAGGGAACATGATTGGCCATTGTCAGATCACCAACCACCTAGTTGGAGGAGAGTATGACAAATGGTAAAACTTCATGGCAACTTTACACAAAACTGACAACTCAAAGGTATGAACAGAAACAATATCATTCTCAACTTCCAGAAGGGAGTCCCTCTACTGCTGCTAGAAATTTCCTTGGTAGCTGGTACCAGATCAAGGGGAAAGTCTGTTTCACTTCAGTCCATGGTAGCCTCTATTAGATCATGAGTGTGATTGCTCTGAAAAGTACTGCTGTAGAAGTCATACATGCTACTCATAACATATGCTATGTTCCCTTCCAAGTATTCAGGTTGAGTTCCCTTTACGTGAATGCCTCAAAAATGGCACTCCCTTGTTTCCATACTTTGGGACGTATCAGAAATGGATGTAGATAAACAACAACATGAAATGCCAGGGAAACATTTTTGTAGAAATTTGATTTCAGAAATGTTCCAGAAATGCTTCCTAGGCATCCCCCTTGGTTCTCTCTTTCAGAGGGAAATGGAGAACCTAGAAGAGTGCTTTGGAAAAATGTATCTTTTAGTGGGCAGGCCCAACATCGAATTCTTAAAAAAACAAATTATTTGAAGACATTAAAAACATTATTTAAGCATTATAAATGAAAAAAAAAACCTACAAGAAGAATGTTTGCTATCTTCTTCACACTTATCTTTCTTTTCTTGGAAGAAGGCTTGAAGAACTTAGGAAAGGGTTTTGTTGATGTGTTTTCGTGACCGCACCAACACAGAATAAAGTTACCAATGGCGACTCTATCCTCTCTTGAACAAAGTCTCCTGCATGCTAAGATTGCAAAAGATCATGCATTCAACTCCAAGGTTCCTTCATGCAGTGGATAGTCTTAGTTGGCTCGATGTGATTTGTTGGTATTTCAAGGGGACTTACGCAATTGTTCAGCAGCGGACAACAGACAACAGATTAAAGGGTTTCACGTGGTTCGAATGATTTAGCAGGTAAGTGCAAGTTTCCTAACACTAACCAGAAATGAACTGAATTTAAATGAGTGCAGGGATAAGAGATGCTATAATTCTACTCTAAGGTGTGGGACATGGCGATCAATTCTCGCAGACTTCAACCAAGCTTTGCTTTGCCTCGCTTCGGACAGCTTCCACAAAACCAGCATATAAACCATAATCAAAGTTAAGTTTACAATGTTCCAGTTGACCACGTAAGGCGAACCCACCGTCAGCGAACCCGCTAGTGGTATGGATAAGCGAAGTTTTATTCAAATTAAGCACCACATTCCACAATTACTAACTACTTGCATGAAATGAAATCTACTTTACTTTAAGATACTTCAAGATTCTAAGTGAATTGGAAGGACGAAGAAGCCTCGCTAGCTACTCACAACAAAAGAAGAGATCACCATCAATGAAAACTCTTTTTATTGAGAGAGTGTTCACAACAACTTCTTACAAAGTATTCAAATGGAAGACTTTCCTTCCTTTTCAAACTATCCTACCAATCTATGCTACACTATCAGTCTCTCTGCAATTCTATGATCCTAATCTAATGAGGTACAAATGAGGGGGGATGCCCCTTTTATAGTTGGCCAAATCCAGTGGATGGCTCAGATTCAATTTCAATGAAGGGCTCAAATCGAGCCACATAACCCTAACGCTAAAAACCGCCACCAAGAGGAGTGGGGTAATAAATGAGCAATTAATGTCCACCACCCTTTTAGAAGTTTCCTGTCCATAGACGCGTTCGCATTGTTCTTGTTCCTCTTCTTGACTGCAAACTGGATGTGTCTGATCATCATGGCTTCTGTTTCTTGGACTGATATGGCAAGTACGTTCTCGATCTAACTCTAAGGCGGCAACTTCTTTCTCCTGCTCAATGATGATTTCCTTCTCAATTGACATTCTCTAACTCTGAACTGCATGAGGATGAGTATTTCTCCACCCCTGATCCTGAAGGATTTTCTTATCTTAGACTCAAGCATTTCTCCCTCGCCATCTACCTCTCTGAATTGAGTGCATATTAGGTTATTCCAACACTTAGCTATTTCTTCCAACATGCAACTTTTCTTCTTTCGAGGTTGTAATGTTGTCTTGGATTACTTGCTTCATTGCTTCAAGTCATCGTGCTCTGGCCTCGACGTTCATCCTGCAAAACAGATAAAAAGAAGAGCATCAGAACACTTATAATAAAAATTCACTTTACTCACCTAATATCCATGTTCTAATCTCCAAGGTCTGAGTTATCTAGTTCATCCTTTTCCTCTAGCAAACTTCATCTTCAAATTCTTCATGCCTTAGCCAAATTTCCAACCCATCTGCCTTAGAAATAATTTATTTCCTCTAGAAAATTCATCAACCAGGCGCCCGAGTAAAATCTCCATCTTGAAGACTCTGGCAGGGCGTGAAGAATTTCAAAATCATCTCCTTGTCAAAGATATCCAATACCCAAAAGAAAATTCTCCTCAGAAAATGTCAAATTCATGTGTCTATAGACGAAGGGGTACTTTTAATTTTTGCAATTTATACCTTAGAAAAAAAATAAAAAAAATCAAAGTTCATCTTCATTCTTCATCTCTGGGCGTATTTCTTTCTCCTGCTTTGCCTTGGAAAATTTTATCCAACTTCATGAAGCTAGCGCATTTTACCTCCTCTGCC
Organism: Sequoia sempervirens; assembly: GCA_007258455.2. Classification (NCBI taxonomy): domain Eukaryota; kingdom Viridiplantae; phylum Streptophyta; class Pinopsida; order Cupressales; family Cupressaceae; genus Sequoia; species Sequoia sempervirens. The sequence continues at coordinate 30,543 of VDFB02325394.1, forward strand.
AATTTATCCATGCCTTAGTAAATTTTATCACCCTCTCTCAAGCCTAGGCGTATTTCTCTAGGGGAGGAGAGATTTCAATACTTAGAAAAATTTCATCATCTCCATGAGCATGGGCGCATATGTGAGGTCTAGGAGGAATTTTGACATAGAGTTTTTCCATGCTATCCCATCAACTTGGGTGCATTTGGCTAGTGGTGGAGGAACTTCAACATACTTAGCAACCTTTCCCCACCTTGACTTGATGAGGGTGCGTTTGAGGTGTAGTCAAGGAAGTCAACAACACTTAGAACATTTTTCAAAGAGCCACCACCATCAACATCTTTGGGCGCATATGAGGTATCAAGGAGGAATTTCCAACGCCACTTAACACATTTCCTAGAGCCACCTCCAATGTGGACACATTTGACATGTTGAGGAGGAATTAACAATGCCTTAGCAAACTTTCAACTTACCCAACTCCACTTTGGGCGCATATGAGGGGTGGGGGAGGAAAATTTCATACTTAACCACCTTTTCTCACCTTGACTTGATGAGGGCGCATTTAGGGGGGCTAGGAGGACTTAACAATACTTAGAACATCTTTTTAAAAAGCCACCACCTTCAATAACTTTGGGCGCATGTCAAGGGGGAAGGAGGAACTTTTAACATTTAACTTTTCTTTAGCCACCAGCAAACTTGGGCACATTTGGGACTCTCTACAGGAATTTCTACGCCTTAGAACATTTTCCAAGTCAATCCTTCAAGATGAGCACATTTAGAGGGCCCTGCAGGAACTTTCATCACTTGAAAACTTTTCATCCTCTAAGGCAAGATGGGCGTATTTCATGGGTCAAGGAGGAATTCTTCAGGACTTGAAATTTTCTTAAGCTTGCTTGCCCTTGTTTACTATATTTAGTAAGTTTCTAGTTTTCACTCTTCTGAAGCTTGGATTGATTTGAAACTCTCACTACAGGATCCTCATGACCTAGTTAAGCTGTTCACATTGCCATCTTGTGTCGACCTGCTATTTATAGCCTGTTTCAGAAGGTGATTTACTATTTATAGTAACTTCTTGGTTTCAGGACTTCTACAACTCCGCTCAACTTGAAATCTTACTGACATGATCCTCATGGGTTAATTGGCCTGTTCACACTGGTGCCTCACGCTGACTTGCTATTTATAGGCTGTTTGAAAAGTGACTTACTATTTATAGTAAGTGCTCAGATTGCCTTCAAATTTCACCAATGGAATCCTTGAATGATACTGATCGCAGTGGGATACACCAGTTTTCGGAGACTGGCATTTGACCTCTCATTTTGGGTCCCGAAGTTGGAAACCCTAATTTGTCTTGCATGTCAATCAAATGACCTTTGTTTGACTCCATTTCCATTGCGTGTCGCCCTGTTCGTGATAATGAAGTGTTGGGCAGCTGCCAGAGGGATCCTACTAAAAATAGTAAGTGGCTGAAAAACCAATCTTCTAATTGTCAAATGCGTTTACATGTCATACTGCCCAAGAGATCTCACAAAACCCAGAAAAACCTAGCAAACTAGACTGTATGCGGGCACTGGCTAAAAATAGTAAGTTCCTGAAAAGTGACCAACTCTGCCTACATGTTACCTTGCTGCGTAGCTCTTGAAAAACCCATGAAGAATATGATGACATGCACTGAGAAGTCTTGCATGCAAACCCTAAAAATAGCCTCTGAAGACAACTCTTGGAAAAGGTTCTGATCCCGGTGTGCATGTTACATCACTACGAAGCTTTTGAAAAACCCACAAAGAATATCCAGACATGTGTCGAAAACTCCAACATGCAAACCCTAAAAATAGCCTTCGAAGTGAAGACTGTTGAAAGTTATCATCTCATCTTGCATGTTATACCATTGGGTAGGTCTCGAAAAACCCAAAAATATTCTCTAGACATGCACTGAAAAACTCTACATTCAAACCCTAAAATCTGCTCTTGAAGGTGATACTTGCTAAAAATAGAAAGTTGTCTGTTTCAGCTCAAAATTTGCAGGCAAGCAGCTTAAAGTGTTCTAGGCACGGTGTAGCAGTCAGAATGCAATTAACCAACTCAAATTGACATCAAATTGACATGAAAAGCACAAACCCTAATTCTACAGACTTAGCCAAAACTTCAAATTTAAGCTCACAGACGGAATAGAGAGAGACAGCTGAAAAACAAAGCGAAAAGACCCGAATGGAGCAAAACTTAGCGGGTCCCCATTTTGAATGGGGTGATGTGTGGAAAGGTCACAACAAGTTTCTGTAGTTTTGGAGAGAATATTTTAGAGATGCAAGGAATGTGTTATTGCAGGTTCATAAGCTGATTTTACTATTGAAGGGGTTTTGTGATCTTGCATGTCTATGGGAAGAACATTATCAAATTCACATGAGAATGTTGGTGCTAAGGGTGAATGCCTTCATTGGAAATTTGGAAGTACGTTAAAATTTGTAACCACTTCAAGGTTTAGAAGGAGAAGTATATTGAATTTGTAATATTTACAAGTTACCTTCCTGATTTCTTGAAATCTGACAAAATGGAGACTAGGAAAATGAATTCTGTCAAAAGCTTCATTATCTTTTGAAGGTAGGGTTCAACTTATTCAATCTTCTTTACAGACTACACACTTCTAGATGATATCCTTTTAAAACCCCAATAGATTTTAGAAGTTGTCACTGCTTTGCAAAAATTTCTTTATGGAGTGACACAAAATAGAAAAAGAAGATTAGTTTAATAGCTTGGGAAAAAAGATGCTTGCCTAAAGATTGGTATGGACTTGGGTTCTGACTCCTGAGCTGTCCCCTAGATAAACAAAGACCTACAATACTGTGGAGAAAATTTTTACATACTAACTATATAGACTGTCAACAAATGCTCCAGATATTAACTCAGATCAGCTTCCCCATGGATCTACAGTGTGGAATTTCATTTGATCTTGCAAATCTCATTTATTTCCAAACCTATGGCAGGAGACAAAGTTCATTTCTGGGGCAATTCTTGGTTAAAAAATATTCCACACAATCAAGTGGAAGAGTTTACTTTTAGAGATCAAACAAACTATGTTGTTCCACAAAGAGACCTGATGGTGAGCAGATATATATATCAGAAAACAAAGGTTTATACCAGGTAGATCATTGGAATGGCCAACCCACTTTAACCTAGTCTCATTTTCAAAATTGAAATCCAACTGATCATTAGGGGACAATCCTTCAGGGATACGTGACAGACAATCAACTGACAAGGAATTTTTTGAAGTTGCACATAGGCATATATTTAAATTTCCTTATGGAATGGTCTAGAATTAGATCATAGTTCACAAACTCGAACTCGACTAAAACTCGGCAGACTAAAATTTCTGAATTGGGAAAAACTCAACAACTTAAAAAATACTTAAATTTAAAAAAAACATAAATTTTATACAAAATACAGCTTAAAAATGTATCAAATGAGTTTGGTAGGGGTTTTGGGGCAATGACACACTCCATTTTTGTAATTTTTTAGAAGGCAAAAAACTGTGTATTTTCACTCCAATTTGCACAAGAATACTCAAATGCTAGTAAACCATGTCTTTTCAATGTTTATGCCACATTCTTTTACATGTTTTTGCCATGTATGGTTACCTGTCCCACATCTGGCAAGTCTTTTGCACAAACTTGCCAGGTTTGGAGATTACGAGTCACCAAAAACTTGGCCAACAAGGAAGGCAATAAAGTGAACATCCTCCTCTAGGTAGCAACTAGGCAAAGGATCTAAACCTATCATATGTTGGTTAGCAGGGATTTCCATAAGTGCTCAATTTGTCAGCTTTCCTTTAAAGAAGAGACTTGCAATTATTTCATTTCACTACCATTTTGTTCAAAAGTTGTGAAGCCTTTATTTTTATAAAATTAGAATCAATTGGTTTATAGGGATTCTATTAATGAGTCTTTGATTGCCTGGTCATACTATTTCTGAAGCTACAATTGAAGGTAGTTCCCATTTCAATTGTGAGAGTTTTTGTTCTTGAGAAATAAAAATTGGCTGTTGGCAAGCCCCTCTTTGTGCATGTGTGCCTATGTGTGCTTGTATGTCTTATCTTTTTCTTTGTGTGTGTCTATTTATTATGAGTGTGTGTGTGTGTGTATACTATAGTTCCTTTTATGGGTTGGAGCCCAAGGTGATGGATTGGAATAGACGCTATAGTGGGTGATCCCACACTACAGTGATTGGCAGCAGGAAGAAACCTATATAGTGTTGTGTGCTTCAGAATTGAGTAGCCCCCCTATTATAGTTATAGCTTGTCCCCTGTACCTTTGTAGCCTGATTCATTACAGCCCTATAGTCAAGGGGGAGGGAGGAAAGCGGTTATTAAATTATTTCCTATGCTAAGCTACTTGTGGAGAATAATGATTTCTGCAATGATCCATCATATGCATAGATGATTCTATCTGCTCATTCGACATACATTCTGCAATGGGCGGGCTTGTGAAACTCATACTAAAGGCAAGGCAAAGTAAATGCTTCCTTCCTTTATTTCATCCATTCAAGAAAGGTGTGGTCTAACTGAAATGACAAGCCAGAATTACAAGACCTACTGGATTGTTCAATTTTTTTTCAAGAAAGAACATCAAATATAAAAGAAGTCAAGGTGGAGTTATCCTATACATCCAATTGCAAAAACCAACATTTGGTTTTTTTATGTAGCCACATAAAAAACCATTTAGAGATGTCAGATATGCTCGATGGTTAGTCCTAGCTGTTCCTTCCCTCCCATTGATAAGCTAAGTGTAGGGATCTGCCTCTTCCTTTAGGTGTCCTGCAGCCTATCTGGCTGGTTTGGGGAGAATGGATCAGGAGAAGATGAAGATAGAGAGAATGGCCGCATAGAGAGTAGGGGACAACAAACAAACAGGTTCAATTTTTCCTCTTAAGTGCATGTGTCTATATCTTTGTGTGTGTGTGTGTGTGTGCATGTCTGAGTGTATTTGTGTATATGCCTCTGTGTAAATGCATGCATGTGTCTGTTTGTATGTATAAAAATAATTACAGTCAACAAGGCAGATTCGTAGTCATGCCATTCGTTCAAAGCTTAGAGACAAGCTGCCTGTAATTAGAAAAATAAGACTTTCGGAAGCTCAATTGCCTCAACAATTGAGGTCAACAAAAGAGACTTGCATGGAGAAGCAAAACCACTTTTTACATCAGGAAGACAAATGATTAGAAAACAGAATTGGAGGAATGTGTGCGTCTCTATTTGTGTGTGTTTGTATGTGTGTATTTATGTACAAAAATGATTACAGTGAATGAGGTGGATTTTTAGTCACGCCATCTTTTCAAGGTCTACAAAAAAGCTTCCTGTAATAAAATAACAAGATTTTCAGGGGCTCAGTTTCCTCGACAATTGAGGAAACAACTATATAGTACTTAGTAGAGAAGAGACTTGCATAGAGAAGCAAAACCACTTTTTACATCAAGGAGACAAAAGATTGGAAAGCAGAATTGGAGCAATGTGAATTTCTGTGTCAAAAGGATTTGAACAGCCTGATTTAGATTGATTTCAATAGTAGGGTTCTTAGTGGTTATCCTATAAGTATGGGAAGGATTTTTTACCATGGTTGTCACGGCTTATTCTTCCACCTCAAAATGTATAGGTTAGGATGGATGAGAGGATTACTGCAATCTCTCTTCATGGCAACCTAATGCTGAGCCTATAGTTTGGAGTGGATTGGACCTCCTTTTATTAGGAGGAGTATTTAAAGAGTGTTTAGAGTGCCTAGAGCTCCTTAATTTCATTGCTGTACTAAAATTGAGATTTATAGGGTTTGGTGGGTGCGGGAAGGTGTTACAAACCCTTAAATGTCTTAATCAAATGGTTAAGACCAAAGGCCTGGGTATTGGAAGATTGTTAACATCTTTTTTGGGAATGGGAATGCAGCAATTTTAGAACTAATTGCAGCAGAAAAATTGATGGAGAGGTGGTATAGGATGACTTTTGAGGCAGGAAGGATCATGGGCTGAGGTGGATGGGCTGCATTTTCTCACCTATGCCGATACACAAGTCATTAGTCTTCATCCACTACCTTCTAGTCCCTGTGACATGGCTAGTGCAAGAGGACAGCTTGGAGTGGGATTTTTAAAATAATATTAAAATTTTACTTTTAGTTCTGACCTGTTGAAAATGATTCAAAGGAGGACTTCATGGTGTTCTATAATGAATACTGAACTTTTGTATATGAGTCTTGAAGTGAATGTTATACTCAAAAAGGAATAAGAATAATCTGCAAGAGGAGATGAAGAATGTTTGTTCCTGTTCAGCACTGTAATGTGAAGCAGGGAGAAATGTTCATATTAGTTATTACCGATGAGAGAAAGGGAAGATGGACTCGAAGAAATTCGGAGCGAAGAGCTGATCGTGGGCATGAATAGTGGCAATGTTCAGGGAGGATATGCACGTTGTGACAAAAACGGTGACCTTTTTGTGGTAAGTTACCTTTGAAGGAGTGTATAGAAAGTCGGCAACAAGATTAAAGAGGGGGACGGGTTTGGAACAGCAATCTTTTGCTAGTATGAAGGTGGAGTGATGTGGAGGCATTAGGGAATAGTTTCGAAGTATGTCATGGGAAATGGGTCAAAGGTTGGCTGTAGGGTACATCAAGAATAGTACCGAGTTTGGTTATAAAAAAGCAATTAATTTGTGTTAAAAGTGAGACTGAATAATAATATTTAATTTATAAATATTAAGAGCTTTTCCCTAATTATTAGTAAATTTATAAAATACAAGAAACCTAGAGGAAGATGATGAAAGAGGAGTTATGGAGCGGGTGAGGAAAACGAACACTCATCTTCCATTGATGCTCTTGGAGCTGCACTATCTTCTAAATTTAAATCAGATTGGTTCTTTTGTCATCATTTGCCTGTCATTCAAAGTTTTTCTTAATGTCTTTGATGGCACGTTTGTTTTACAAGCCTTTGATAATAACTTTAGGCAATGTTAGGTAGGCGATTAGCCATGTTCCTTTTTTGAATTTTATTTTTTGAGTTGTGTTTTTGGCAGTGCATTACCTCGCCACATCATCCCCTTCCAACATTTATTGAGCTGCATTTTTTTGGTGTTGGTGATTGTATTAGCAATGCCAAATTTTCCTAATTTGTTCTCATACATGTCATATACCAAAGATTCATGGATGGATAGGATGTGAGTGTCCAAATGGAAAGGTTTGGAAATGACAGATCAAGTGATTTTAATGAAGGTAACTTGTGGAGCCATGGCAATAATAATGATGGTAACAAAGCAAAAATTTACATAATCTAGATGGAGGTAAAAGGTCTTACAAAAATGCTCTCTGAGTTGGTGAGTCTACTCCAATTCCAGAGGCGGCAATATTTGTTGCTAAATATTGTGATGGAAATGGGATCAACAATGTCATCGAAGTAAGAGGTGCCAATAGTGGAGGAGATGATTATAGTAAAGATCCTTCTTGCCCTAGAATACTTCTTATCAGACCTAATAATGCTATGGAAGTAGTAGTTAGAAAGGAAGAGGAAAGTCTCAAAAATATTGCAATCTTTTTTGTATGTGTTGATAGGGATGCATTACCATCCAAAAGATTATTTGATGATTGGGTCAATAATGTTTGGGGCAAAAAATGGGGTCGTATGTGTTGTTTTGCATGAGGTTATGGTAGGGTTTATTTATGGTCTTTTAAAAAACTCTTAAACATGTGAAGATGGGTTTTGAGTAAGAGTTTTTTGAACATGGGGAAATCATTTTTCAAAGTAATTTCTTGGAATTCTTAGCTCACCCCTTGTGAAATTCTAGTTAGGTCTATACCTAGATGGGTTGAAGTTAAAAATGCCCCTCACATACCCTATGTTCTAAAGTCTTTGGATAATGTTCTTGAAGTTGAAAATACTAGAGCTATTTTGCCCCACATGAATGCTAGTAATGTTTGATTCTAAAAGCCCTATCCCTGATATTTTTAATTAACGAGAAAATAAAATGGTTCAATGAGGTTAACCATCTAGATGGGCTTAATACCTCCTTTCTATGAAGTGTGATGGACACCAAAAATTTGATTGCCCAAGGAATACTAAAAACTAACTAGACTTGTAGATGGCAAAGGTTCTTAGGCCCTTGCAAATAATGTCAAGGTCAAGAACTTGAAAAGAGTATAAATAATATTGAAAAGGTGGTTGAAATGGAACAATGCCCTTGTGAAGAAAATGATCTTTTTCAAATAATGATAATAAAATTAGCTTGAATAAGTCTTATTTGGTTAACATGAATTGTGATAGTTGTGTCAATGGTGAAGTTCATAAAATAGGTAATGAACCCAAAGAGGAGTTTGATGGGGAGGAGGCTACAATCTTGTCCCAAGACTCACAAGAGACCCAAGCTCTACAAGAAAGGAAATTTCTCATGCAAGTTGAACAAGGGTAAGTTGTTTTTGTACTGGATTAAAAAAGGCACAAAACCTCTATTGAAAGATTGATGGTTGTCTTGGATAAAGGTCCTATTTCAAAAATTGAGTTTAAAGGGGAAAAGGAAGGAGAGACAATCTTGAACAAGATTTTTTATTATTTTAGGAAAAGAAACCATGTTGAGTCACCTTGTGGCATCTCCAAACTTGGGCCAAAAGATGGAAAGAGGAAAAGATGCCAAGTTATTTTGAGAACCCTCTTCCTCCCCTATCAAATGAAAATTAAAAGTAGAAGTTGAAATGCTAGGAGCCTTGAGGCCCTTTATATAGACAGGGGCAACTCTCGAGGACATAAAGCATGTCCTAAGAGCTTTGTGTAAATCTAGAAGGGACTTGGACTATCTTTTGATTGAGTAAGTGATAGCTACTAGGTTTAATATAGAATTTTGTTTAAGATTTGCATGGAATGATGATAAATTCTCTTATTCTAATCATGGCAAAGGGAAGGGTAAGGTTGTTATTTTGGTTGGCAATAATCTCTCACTCACATCAAAGATTTAGGTTGCTCTTCCTGTAATAGACTTGTTTGGATAATTGTGGAAAAAAAATGTGATGAAATTGAGAATTGCACCTTTATATATGCCTCATGTAATTACAGGGAAAGATGTGAACGTTGAAGATGGATTACCTCTAACTTGCCTAGAATTCCATAAATTAATGGGGAACTATAATATGATTGATCATGAAGAAGACAAAGTTGGGGGAAATGTTTTTTCATGTAAAGGTAATGACTTATTCTTCTAGTCACAATACAAAAGACTTATAAGTTTGTTTGAACCACTAGGAAAGAGTAAAATAGACAACAAGAGTATATGGTTTACTTATTGCGATAATAAAAAAAAGGGCAAGCTTGATAGGTTTTATTTGAATAAGCAAGTTTTTCAAATATGTAACAAGGGTAGTAATTGTGCAAAGGTCATCATATTAACCATGTCTCATCATCATTTTGTTGAGATATTGGTCATGTTTAATGGGACTACCATTCAATTTAGAAGGTTTGAGAATAGCCTTATAAGTTGAATGCCAACTTACTTGCTAATAAAGATTGTTCTAATGGTCTTAAAATAATAAGAAATATTAGTGAAATTATTTTCCCTTCTAAATTTGCTCTCTTTTTGGGTAATGTTACTAATAGCTAGAAAAAATTCTTAGCATGATTGGAAAAAAGGCCCTCAATAGGAGGAAAGTTGGTTTTGAATTTGAAGAAAAGATGGTTGAACTTGAAGAGGCTCTAAAAGGATTCCATATGATATTGCTCTTTAGAAGAGATTGGCTAAGGTAAAGCACAAGTGGAGATGTCATGAGAGCTCCACTGACCAAGGTGCCAAGTTGAGGCCAAAGATCAACTAAATAAGTGGGCGACAAAGGCTCCAAGTATTTTGATATGTTGAAAGCCAATTTTCCTAGAAAAAGAAAAGTTCCATTGAGATTAAAGGAAGTATTAATGATAATCAAGTGGATGTAAAATTTTCTTTTAGGAATTTGTATATGGATCTTTTCTTATTTGATTGCAATAATGCAAATTTAGAAGCTAGAGAAATTTGCAAGAAAGTCATTTGATTGCAATAATGCAAATTTAGAAGCTAGAGAAATTTGCAAGAAAGTCATCCCTAATAAAATTGGTAAGTGGGATGCGTTTGAGCTCAACAAAGAATTCTTTATAGATGGAATAGGTATAGCTATAAAATCTTTCAAGAATGGTAAATCATTGGGTTGGGATAAGCTCCTCATTGAGTTTTTCAAATATGTAACAAGGGTAGTAATTGTGCAAAGGTCATCATATTAACCATGTCTCATCATCATTTTGTTGAGATATTGGTCATGTTTAATGGGACTACCATTCAATTTAGAAGGTTTGAGAATAGCCTTATAAGTTGAATGCCAACTTACTTGCTAATAAAGATTGTTCTAATGGTCTTAAAATAATAAGAAATATTAGTGAAATTATTTTCCCTTCTAAATTTGCTCTCTTTTTGGGTAATGTTACTAATAGCTAGAAAAAATTCTTAGCATGATTGGAAAAAAGGCCCTCAATAGGAGGAAAGTTGGTTTTGAATTTGAAGAAAAGATGGTTGAACTTGAAGAGGCTCTAAAAGGATTCCATATGATATTGCTCTTTAGAAGAGATTGGCTAAGGTAAAGCACAAGTGGAGATGTCATGAGAGCTCCACTGACCAAGGTGCCAAGTTGAGGCCAAAGATCAACTAAATAAGTGGGCGACAAAGGCTCCAAGTATTTTGATATGTTGAAAGCCAATTTTCCTAGAAAAAGAAAAGTTCCATTGAGATTAAAGGAAGTATTAATGATAATCAAGTGGATGTAAAATTTTCTTTTAGGAATTTGTATATGGATCTTTTCTTATTTGATTGCAATAATGCAAATTTAGAAGCTAGAGAAATTTGCAAGAAAGTCATCCCTAATAAAATTGGTAAGTGGGATGCGTTTGAGCTCAACAAAGAATTCTTTATAGATGGAATAGGTATAGCTATAAAATCTTTCAAGAATGGTAAATCATTGGGTTGGGATAAGCTCCTCATTGAGTTTTACAAAAAAAATATGGAGTGGATTGTAATTGGTCTATTAGAGGTCTTTGAGGAAGGTATTATGGAAGGAACTCCTAGGAGTGAGATTAATAGAGTGATTAAACTTTTTTGTAAGGAGGGGGGTAGAATTCATTCCTAAAAAAATTGAAGATCTATTACCCTAAATGTGTCATACAAGATTATGTCTAAAGTATTGAGTATTATATTGAGGAGTATTATGCCTAAGATCATTTCCCATGCTTAGAAGATTTATCAAAGAAAGATATATTCTTGAATATCTTATTTCTAAATATGAAGGTTTGGATTGGGCTAGAAAATTTGAGTAAAATATTTTTATAACCCTTTTAGACTTTAAAAAAGCTATTTGAGTGACCTTTTATTTGATGATGATCAAAAAAAAATTATTTTTTTATTAATTACATCGAATGGTGGAAATACTCTTTAAGGATGCCTTAACTTAGTTGGAAAATAATGGAGAGTTGACTAAGCCTTTTTTGCGACAAAATTCCATTAGACAAGAGTTCCCTCTTGCTCCACCCTCTTTGTGATTGTTTCTAAGGCCCTACACTATATCTTGAGAAACATTGATTTGGATCCTCTTGTAAAGGGTCTATTTTTCCTGATAATAATGAGTTGATGAACATTCAATTTGTGGATGACACAAATTTGTTTCCTATATTTGAAGAGAATAACAAGTTTTTGTAAAGGCTTAATATCTATCATTTGGCTTTAAGTTCCATCTTTTAGTAAGTTTTACTATTCTTAGAGTTCAAACTTGCCTTAATAGTTTGAAAAGATTGGATGGGATTGGAGGGTACCTAACATAATAGTTAGGTATTTAGTTATATCTTTTGCTATGGAGCACTCCCTCAAAAGCATATGGGATTGGGTGAATCATAAAATTGAAAAAAAAAATAGTAGGGGCATTTGTTATCTCCTGCCGGTAGAGCCCAAAGATGTTAAAAGGTTTTATCTTCTTTCAATGTGTACCATGCTTCAACTTGGCTTTTTAGCAATTCTTAGATTGAGAAACTTCAAAAGATGGTTTGGTGTTTTTTTGGTCTAATGGGAAGGTTGTGAAAAAAGGCATTTTATCAAGTGAAAGTGGTGTTGCATATCTAAAAAGTGGAGGGCATAGGGTTCAAGGATCTGAATGTACAACATATTGCTCTAGCTATTAAATAAATTCTATAGGTTATAGATGTCCTTGAACCATGAAAGATTCTTATATGAATAACATCTATCTTGCTACTCCAAAAAAAAAATCTTTGGAAGGGCTTCCACCCTCATGACATCTTGTTTGGTAATTTTTTACCTAAGCTCATGGTACTTTTGTCTTCTACAACATTTGGAGATTTTGGTACTAAATGAAACATTTGGTTAATAAAAATGAGGCATTCTCTAGGGCTAAGGGAACCTTTGTTAATTATGGGTATATCTAGTGGTGCCTTGTGTATAACAATAAACCTTTAGCCCTTACCATGAGTTGCTTTGCTAAAGGTTGTAAGGTATCCGGTGATATATTTAGAAATGGAAATATGCTCACATTCAATGAATTTCAAGATAAGTTCTAGATTCTAGAAACACAAAAGAAAACCTACTACATTCTAAAGAATTCCTTGCATGGTGTTCATTTCCTTGTTCAGTTGAGTTTCAATACAAAAATACTAAGCAAAATAAAATAGGTGAATGTCACACCCTTGATGTTGGCCAAGACTAGAGATATTTATAATATGTAGATCAATACTTGTGAGATCTATGATGTGCTTAACCATTTATGGAACCTCTCCCTTTTTATCAAAGATTGGAAATCTATTCTTGGACACTTAGGTCTAAATAGCTTGAACAAAAGAAAGCTTGTTTTAGGTGACTTCTAATACTTAAGAAGATTGTTGTTGGTACCATTATTAATATTGTTGGAATTAGTCCTTATGTCTATCTTATTTATAATGTTGAAATTAATGAGCATTTGTTTTGCTTTTGCAAATTTGGTAAGGATTAATATTTGTTTTGTGGGGTTAAAATGGGTTGGAAGAGTAGGTATAATATCTCATGGTATGAAATTATTTTTGGGTTTGTGAAATGCTTTGATAAAGAGCTTAGTTGCTTGTGGCTTAATTTGTCTACTTAAGTCTTATGGTGCTTGTGGAAGGCTAAGAATGAGGAGGTGTTCTAAGACAAAAGAAAGAGCTTCACTAGCTCTTGATGAGGATTCACCTTCTCCTTTATTGTCTTACAAATTGTTGACTTTGAAGATATCTAAAAACAAGTTTTATGAGTTATTTGACTATAGCAAAATAATGTTACGTAAGACTGATACAATACAAGCAAAGTGGTGATCCAACATGGATGCCACTAAAGTAGTTGTGCATGTTAGGATTAAGGTTTCATTTACCTTGCAATCTTATGTATATTTCATGTATCTTCAACACTCTTGGAAAGTGTCTTTGGATGCCTAGGGTATAATGGAAAAATAATTTATAAAAAAAATCTTTTGGGAATCTTGGCTTAGTTGGTATATGTATTCATGAAGGAGGTGGAATTGGCAATGGTGATTAGAAAGTTATTTTTAACAATTTTTTCAACTTGGGTATAAGAATTGAGTAGCAAAGCATCATACATGTTGATGGGTCTCATATGAGATGGATGATGATTTTGGACACCTACCTTGGGATATGGATCATTTGGGAAGGAGTTACAAGTCAAATAAGTTGTAATGTCCCCTTTTCAAAATGAGATAGTAATAATAGTAAATTAAAATATCAAAATATAATTATATAAAATTGAAGTAATTTTATCAAAAGTCAAGGGGCATGTTAAGAATCATGGCTATCGAAGGAAAAATATACATAAGAGACACCAAACAAGGAGAAGAGACCACCATATGAAGAATATATCTTTTATTATCTAATTATTACTCCTTTGAAGCATGGAACTATGGTTCATTTAACCTAAGGAGAAAACCCCTCGTGGTAGGAATTGAAGGGTGGAAACCCACAATCTCTCAAGAGTGATTTCATATAGAAATCACCATTATGCTAGGTTGAAATTGATCTTCTACTAGACATTATTGAAATTTCAAGTTAATAGCATTTGCTATTTATCAATAAATTCAATTGTTGTCTTTAAAAGAGATATTTAATTGTGCAATTTTGATTAATTATTAGAAATACCAATTGGAAAAAATAGTTTCTAGTGTATATATTATTGTATAAAAATTAAAAATTAAACTTGATTGCATATTACAAAATATTCCCTCCGAGATAATAAAAATTCAAATGGGACATTACATATGCCTTCTATTATTATTATGAAGCTTATTTTTGCTAGTCATGGCTCATTGGGAGTTACATTTACTATTCTTAAATGAGCCTTTTCATTTTGGACGTAGGAGTTTTTGCATTTTACCTTGGTTTGATGGTTTTGTTTTGGGAAACCATTTATGGTTTTCTTCATCCATTTCTCTATAAACTAGAGGCACGACATAGTAGTTTCATAAGTTTATTTTACAAGTACACAAATGTTGAAAAAGTGCTATTAGAGCAAAGAGATTGTTAGTTTGTTGGACATATCTCCTTATTCAAGATTAATACATACTTGTTCTCTTTCTCATGTTTAGTTTTTTCCTTAAAGGGTTTCTCCATGTAAACCCTATGTTCATATAGTTTGTCAATTTTATTCTTATTGTTGATATTTTCAATCATATAATCATCATATGGTAATCCTTGGATAAGAAATTGTATTTTAAATTTGCATATACTTGTAAGAGATTTTATCATAGTAGTTTCACCTTGTTTCTCAATAGTGCAATCATTGCATAGTGAAGTGGGTAACTATAAGATCACAAGTCATTGTGTTGAGTAACTGTAGTCATGGTCACTTGAATGGCATGCATGGCTCCATAATGGATCAAAAAGGACCTATTGTTGAGCAATACATGCCACTACAATCGTTATGCAATCATTGCACAATGGTTTAGTCAAGCCACTATGTAACAATTGTGTTAATTCTTTTCGACCCAATGTTAAACTATGGATGCGACTAGAGTGGCCATGTGACCATTATATAGTGAAGTAGGTGATTATGTAATCACAAATCATTGTGGTTAATGAGTGTAGTTGTGGCCACTTTGATGGCATGCATAGTTCCACAATAAACCACAAATGCCACAATAGATGTCATATCTAGAAATTAATTTTAATTTTAATCTTAAATGTTTTTTATAGTCTCTCTAAATTTCTTTTTACTAATTATAAAGTATTTATATAAATAATAATGATATACTTAATTATTAATATAATAATAAATATTTAATGTAAATAATTATATAAAAATATATATTCTATATCTAATTTTTAAAAAGAAATATTTCTTTAAATATTTTCATCAAGATTTCTTTTCTATTTGGATTAGAGAACATTTATAATTGATATATTAAAATGTAACTTATCTTTTGATTTAGTAATGCTACTATTAGAAACAATATATCAAATTTGATAGATTTGTTTTGTTATAATGTTATAGGTAAGATTTGTTGAATTTTGAAAACAAAGTGTAGCAAAGAGAATATATTTGATAATATCAAAGGTAACAATGAGAAAAAATGATAGATGCACAATGAGGTGAATAAAAAAATGTTGAAATGAAAAAGAAAAAGAAAGACATACTAATGCATGGAAAACTTGACAATTGAATATCATGAATCACAAATAAGATAAAATACAAATGAAATGATAATGTATTGCATACAAACATATCAAGATGATCAATATATATTAAGAAAAAGGTTTTAAAGAGAAATATGTTCAGATCAATTTATTGAGATAGACAACAATTACAAGAACATAATCATGAAGCAATTTAAATTCATCATTGATCAAATGCTAATGTCGAGGTTACTTTTAAATGTGATTTTAATAAAATAGATTGTGTGCTACAAATGTCATAAAATAAAGCTCGGGATGCAATGGATGTCAATGTTAAAAATAATAATAAATAATGATTCATAAAATGAAACAACTTCATAACTTAGAAGATGAAGACCAAAGCAAGAATTGCAAATTGAAAGAGAATAAAATACACTTAATCCCAATGGAGATGTTAGGAGAGATTTGAATATTATACAAAAAAAAAATACATGGTTGAGATAGACTTGATTCACCAAACATGTTTTACATTTGTCAAGAAATTTAGCTTATGATAAATATTTCTCAAGCACTTGAAGGCCTTGTTTGTAACAAATGTCAATAAGAAAAAATTGTCATTATTTTTTGTCCTTAGACAACATAGATTTTGGTCTGCAACCACCAAAACTTTTTGATTTAACATTTTTAGAAAATTTTGATAGCTCAGTTAACTCAATCCTCCATGTGACACAATTGGAGGTCAATATAAATATGATGGGAAACCATAAATTTTTCATGAGAAGTAAAATAAATAGTTGAGGATTTGTCCATTGAATTAAAAAATTGTCAATCGTTGTTCAAAGGAGGGTTCAACATGAAGAAAATTATAGTGGATAAGGTATTTAAATACAAAATAGATCATGACAAGTTCTATAGAGATGTTAAGATTGATCAAAATATATTTAACCAGCTAAACTTTATTAATTTATGGAGTTTGATTTTAATGAGAATAAATATGTATTTGTTGGTCCAATAATGGATATGGATGAAGAAAACAATATTGATCATAAAACATCAATATCATCCAAACCATCTAATGCCCTAAGAGAGGTAATTAATCTATGCATCAATAATTAACCCTAATGTAGTTCCTAGATTACTAATCAATAAGTTATAAATTGAAGCATTTATTTTAAACGAATAGGTCACGTAAGGATTACTCAATATAACTTTCCAAATATTATTTTATGCTCAATGATGCAAGTGATTAAAACCACAATTGGGATTAGTTCCTCTCCAATAACTTGTTAAAATTTTGTTTTGATATAAGGATCACCATTTTGGATGACACCCACAATTTAGATATTGTATGATGAACATGATCATGAGACATCGTGCATAAAATTCATCAATGTTGTTTGTGGAAAAGAAAACCTTCAAGACATGTTAGTCACCATAAAAAATGTGTATGGATATATGAAAAATATTTCTCTCTCATCTAGACAATTTTTTTATGTGGTCCATTATCATGTTGAGGGCTACAAGGTCTTATTGGAATTTTCTTATGTTGAATTAAGTGACTTGTCCCATCAAATTAAGACACCAACAATTTTCTTCACTTTGAGTGCAACTAACATGTATTGGTCTAGGCAACATGCACTACTGCTAGGAATGCCAACAAATCCACAAGAAGCCCAAAAATGATGATGACATAATAAATTTATTATCTTCATATAGTGGCATACTACATACACTTGCAACATATTTTTTTTTTGAAATGAGACACTATAAAAAAGAATGTAAAGATTATCATTCTAGATATAAATGGTAACATAGAGATTTACCACATGTACATGGATTTGTATGGTTAGGTGCACCAAACATGCACAAACTTAATTAGAGAAATGATCATGAACAATAAAATATTTTAAAATACTTCAATTTTGTAATGACCCCCTTTTTGACATTCATGGCGTGAGGGATGCATTTATTAGTTATGTTGCCAATGATTGAGCAATGTGAGGATCATAAAGCATAGAAAATGTAGGGAGGAAAATCAAAAGGGCACATCTAAAATTAGAAATGAGATTCAACCTCATTCCCAAGAATGTGATATTATTTTCAGTGAGTTTGGCACTTGGAGACAAAACCTACAAGTATGTCAATTTGATTGCGTAAAGAGACAAAAATCTTTGAACAGTTTACATAGCATCGTCAAGATCATTAGTGTTGCACAGTCAGTTGTCTTTGTACCAAAAGATCGACCTATTAATGATTGATATGTGGAAATGAGAGAAAAAAATGAGATTCAGTCATTCACATTACTTGAAAAAACTATTACATAATATTTTCCTTTATAAGACCATTATCCCGTATGAAACTAATTACAAGAATATAACTACCAAAACCAAATTTATTTAACTTATTTATTAAATTAACAATAACATGTTAATTTATTTATTTAATTATTTTATGTCATGTTCTAAATTCTATCACCCCCTTAATACCTACATAGAGAAAAACTAGAAATTATAAACCCTAACTGCTCAAAACGAATTTCCAAATCGCCCCTTCCGCTCTGATTTAATCCCAATGAAAAAGATACAGCGATGGCTTCCAACATCAGGAATAATTGCAAGCCACCCATGTGAACTGTGTCGTTTACTTGCAGAGCAAACCGATGGCGATGACGTTCCAATCCAGGACAAATAAACATTGCACCTGAATTGCATACAACTGGATTGCTCGGCAGGCAAGCATACATGGGAATGCTCGAAACCTTCAGATTAACACCCGACAATATGCTTGGAGTTTAATTTAGATGTTCCGCTAGTCTTTAACCTTCCTGCGGCCTCACCATCGTATCTTTGAAATGCTCGACACTCTATCAAATAGTTGACGCCATATAAGTTCTGTCCGGAATATGAAATCCTCATACCATTTGCCACCAGTAATAAAGCCTGATAAATATTGATGCGCCTCCCAATAACGGGTCAATGATCCTGAACAAATAATATAAGCAAATACAAAAGCCAAATCAAGTGGGCGGCCTGTTGTGTGCAAACTTCTCCTCAATGGCCTGCGTTTTTCTACAAAACTTTAGATAATATTTTTTTAATTTTTCAGATTTTGAATATGAACATGAATAGAATGGAGGAAAAACAATGGAAGGAATGACCAAGATGGAAAGAAAGAAGAAATGCAAATGAGTGATGAATGTCACAGATTTGTGCCTAGTCTGCACTGCTCCTTTGTTGACAAAATGCAAGAATGGTGGATGGATATCAATGGCTGTTACATATGGTCTGCATTGTTTGGCCCTTGAATGAACCGCTTTGGATGAAAGACAAATGAATGGAAGGCAAACAGAGAGGTCAAGCAAACTTACTCTGATACCATATTGAAATGAGATTAAAAAATGAGATTGCTCTCAAATCAAAATTCAGTCATTCACATTACTTGAAAAAACTATTACATAATATTGTCTTTATAAGGCCATTATCCCATATGAAACTAAATACGAGAATATTACTACCAAAACCAAATTTATTTAATTTATTTATTAAATTAACAATAGCATGTTAATTTATTTATTTAACTATTTTATTTCATGTACTAAATTCTAACATGATACAACTACCAGAGTTAATGAATCCACGAGAGGCAGTTAAGTGATGTCATGAACCCGAGCGTTGTGTTTTACAGCACAAGGAGACCAAGCGTGTACACCTTGCAACAATCCCCCTTAGTGCAAGCCTGGGGTTCGAACCCGTGACCCAACCTCTGATAGCAATTGTTGTATAGACGGTTGTTGTTGTTGTACCAAAAGATCGACCTGTTAATGCCCGATACAACCGCTAGAGTTAATGAATTCACGGGAGGCGGTTAAGCCATGTCATGAACCTGAGCGCTAGCTGCACAACACAAGGAGACCAAGGGCGCACACATTGCAACAATTAGGAATTTAGATTTGCAAGCGATCTAGAGTTTCTAGGATTATTAGTTGTTTAGATTTGCAAGTTGGGTGTGACCAGTAAGTTGTATCGATCAATGGTATTTCAATTTGTATGTGTGTTGAACTAAGAAATAAAAAATGTGTTGCCAAAATATTTTTGGGTTTATTTTTTGTATGCAACTAGTTGAAGTCTTTATATGGTATTAAATTTGAGACTTGACCAACCTATGGGAGGTATAAAAAAAAATGGATATCAATAAGGCATATATGTGAGCAATAGATAAATTAGATATCAACTTAGGGAACAAAGGAAGTAGAAAATATCATACAAAAATAAAAATAAAGAATTCTTCAATATGATGAAATTCTTGATGGATGAGCAACAATAGCTCATTAATCACTTTTTCTAGAGTAGGCAAGGTGAAGGAACCAAGGAATCAAATCATTCTACTACACCTCTAATTAATGGTGCACAAAGGGAATATTCATCTTCAATATCAAACTATATCATTACATTGAAATTAGTTGCTCATATCAAACTACTGAGTCACTTTCTTGTAGAAAGCAACCATGCTACAAAAAGAGGATATGGGTGACCAATTGAAGGATAACTTGGACACTTTCCATGATAAATATAAGGCAAAAAGTGTTGAATTGGAGCAGACATCTCCTTTATGAACTTTTGTACATTGAAGTCAAAAGAAAAACTAGGAATGAAAGGAGACCCACCCCAAATCAACCTCACAAATATTTACACAATAGATTGGGTAATTTTAGTATCCTCTCATTTGATAGATCCAAAAAAGCTTCAACCTAAACTTGAATCCAAAATTTGAATGCTTACTCCCCATTGAACCCTATGCATGAGGAGGAAGCAATTAAATTTATAATCCTTCACTTGGAAAGAGTTGCACACAAGTGTTGATGTCATGAGCTAGTCACTCAACGACATAGACTTATCATCACCTACAAGGATTTTTTGTAAGAGGCTAATCAATAGATTAAGAGGCAAGACCCAAAGGAACACTTTCAATAGTTGGCACAACTGTGGTAGCATGGCTTATTGGATTTATGCATTAATTTATAGATGGTAAGCATGATGGTATGTATTGTGTCAAAGGTAGCATTCTTCATGGAGGGATTGAGATAGCTCCTTAGGGGCCTTGTTAAGGTCCTCAACCCAAATTCATTGTGGGAAACTGTCAAAGGGGCCTTAACATTAGAAACATTTAATTGCCTTATATATCCCCTTTCTCTAAATTGTTAGCATTGGAGACCACTATACCTATTAGATCCTTCCAAAAGTTTAGCAGTAGAGGTGTGAGTATAAGAGCACCATATTAGTAAAAAAGAATCCATACAAACCTTTTTTGCATGGATTATTGGTTGCACTCTTTCAACCTTTAGGGGGCTAAGAGATAGGACACCTTTAGGAATTGACAACTAGGTGACATGACCTACAACGAGATGTGGAGGAATCAGTTATGCTTTAGTTGTAAAGAGCCTTGGGACCCAAGACATAGGTGCTTAGGAAAGGGGAAAATACATATGATTAAGGTGTGCTTTGATGAAGAGGGAAAGCATGAGTCGTGCATGTAGGCACAAAGTGTGGAACCTCTAAGGTATTACTAGTAGATCTTCCATCTCTAGAGAGAATCAATTGACATTTTAGATCACCCAATTTTGTCTTTCTTGAGGGAAAGAAAATTCGAGGGAGGGTTTGTAATGTTCTCCTTTTTGACATCCAAAGTGCAATTGGTCCACTTCTCTAATCTACAAATTATCAAGTGATCAAATTATCAACATAGGAGTAGTAGATAGTTAGAATTGTAGTTACTATTAGTATAAAAAATTGATTAACTAAGTAAGGCAATTGCCTAGACCTCACACCTAGCAATTATTAGTTTAGTTCATTTTAAGTTTGTCAATTTAGTTTTGAGTTTATAGTTAATTTTTCCATTGATTTAGTGATGGGTTTGTAAATTGTATTGCCTATGATTGAGTATATAATCTATTGAGTATTCTTGAGTTTTATCACTATAGATGCACACCAATTAGATAAGTGAGTTGATTTTTATTGGTTGAAGTTATTGCTTTATAAATCATTTTTTGATATAGAAAGAGATTGAATTTAATGATAATACAATTATATGAGAATGACTAATCTAGAAGATAATTAAAAACATGGCGATTATAAAGATGAGGATGCTCAATCTATTTAACAAAAAAAAAAGAATATGAGTGGGATATCATCTTTAGGTTATGTCCTAGACAAATTATGGCAGTAACTAAAATAGATATGTTGGGAAGGAGAGATCTTGATAGACAAGTGCCATGGAATTATAACAAATATCATGGAGAACAAGACAACTAGAGGTAAAGCTTATGAACACAACTAAAGTAATACATTATGCATAGTAGATGATACATTAAATATGATATGAAAACTTAGATGTTAAAAAAATGAATGCTCAATATAATCATAACATAGTATCAAGGTGCCTTTCTAAAGGGTTTGGGACCCTTGTTTCTCGCTTACCTTAATCAAAAACATAGTATCAAGGTCAAAATGTTTTGTCATTGTGTATGATAATAAAAAATAGAACATGAGTGGGATATCACCTTTAGGTTATTTCCTTAATTATGGTAGTAACAAAAATAGATATGTTGGGAAGAAGAGATCTTGATAGACGGGTGTCATGGAATAACAAATATCATGGAGAACAAGACAACTAGAGGTAAAGCTTATGAACACAACAAAAGTAATACATTATGCATAGTAGATGATACATCAAATATGTTCTATGGAATCTTAGATGTTAAAAAAATGAATGCTCAATATAATCATCATAGTATCAAGGTGCCTTTGTAAAGGGTTTGGGACCCTTGTTTCCCGCTTACCTTAATAAAAAGCATAGTATCAAGGTCAAAATGTTTTGTCATTGTGTATGATAATCCAAGGAACAATAGGAACAAGAAACTCATATCTAATTGGTAGCATTCATTATACTATGCCATTACCTACACCCACTTCAATTGCAACATCAAATATTAGTGTGTCAACAAGCAATACTTTGAATCCTTGTCCCAAATTTTGTTGAATTAAACAAAACAAAAGTCTCAAATTTTCAACAAGAGACTTCACATATAAAATACATATTGATTGATAAAATGGGCTTCATTAGATAAATTTTACCATAAAACACAAGCTTGTGGCTTTGTCAAACATTTCTTGAAAAATGCAAACATGAATTTTGGAGATAGATCAATCATTTTGGTAAGAGATTTGGAGTGTCGCCTATTGCAAATAAACTATCATACAATAGTAACAAATGTGCAAAGCTATTATGAAAAGAATTAAAAACAATTGTTACTTTAGCTAAAGTATATATACAAAGAATAAGAAAGAACCAACAAATGTTTTGTCTTGATGCACTTTCGACAATTGATAATTAGAAGTTATTAATGAGAATAATTAATGTTGCATCAAATCCAACCATCAAAGAAGAATTTGACAACAGTATTCATCCATTCACAATATATTTGTATTTCCATAACCATAAGAAAAAGAAATTGGGCTCATTCAAAATATATATTGTGTGGCAATGCAACCGAAACAAGGAACACCAATCTATCAAGAGGTCAAAACAATAAAATTAATGTATAATTATTAATTGGAAAGGATACAAGGGTGATATTAACCTCCAATCAATGGATAGAAGCAAGACTTGCAATTGGAGCCCTCAAATATATTTGATGTATAATATACAAACCCAAGAGTGAACCAATGACATAGGTTACGTTGAAGTTTGACAATTACTCCAAAATGTCAATTGAAGATATATCTTCACATATAATTTTAAATACACTAATAGAAAGGAGATGTAGACCCATCACTCTTACAATTGACTCGGGCATTAACAATATACATACCACATGACTTGACTCTCTTTGAAGCAACAATTAAGAGAGGTGCAAGGTGTGGGGGAAAGAAAGGTTTACATTTATAATTATCTTTTATATAAAATTAGAAAGACTTAGAAATTTGCCACCATTTTCATGACTGCTATAAAAGAAGAAAAGGAAAATTAATTTTTCAAACAACATGCTAACCAAAAAAAAAAAAATCAACTTTGGAACTGCAATATATATTATGCTTGAGTGTGAAAAGTTTTGTTTTCAAGAGACATTTGCATAATTTAACTAGAATTTCAATTTAGATGCAAAATTGATATTTTACATACATCACTTACAGTTAACATAATGCCTTAAAGCCCACCACTCCTGGAATGCCTGCCACTGCTAGTTCACTCGCCACTCTTAGAATGCTTGCTGCTCTTGGAACGAACTTAATTGTAGGTGGAGGATCACGTGCCCTAACGAAGGAGAAATTTTCGCCTCTCCAAACAACGATGCCGCTCACTGTAATGTGTGTGCCACGTTCTGAGTTGGTTGTTTCTTCTGACATGAACCCGTTTGTTCCTAGCGAATATGGTGTTGCTCATGCCTTCTCTCCTAGACCTAAAGCGGGGAAAACTCATGCGACTCTTGCTCAGATTTCTAGTGCTCCGCGCCATTTGTCTAGCCATGCTCGTCCCTCCATGCGGGGTAAACCCCAACCTAGTCCCTATGCTCTGTCCTCCCCTACTGTCATTTGTGGACAAGGGGTAGTGTATAATGAATAACATTTTAAACATCAAGCCCTCATCTACAGGTTCAATCATTTTTGGCCCTCCCTTTCGGAATTGAATAAATGGACTCTGAATTCATGGAGACCTCTTACGGACGATAGGATTGAACTTTATAATCATGGTAAACTACCTTCAACCCCTTAATTGAATCCTTAAGTATAATGTCTATTTGGGTTGAACTATCCAATCTCCCTTTTCAATTTTAGAAAAAATCTATTTTTGAATCTATTGGTAATGCTCTTGGTCATTTTTTATAGGAAGATGCTTCATCAACAAACTTCGATCATACTAAGTTTGCTCATATTCTTGTGCATATTGACACCTCCAAGGATCTGCCCTGGGATATTGGCTTGCTTGTTGGGTTAGGAAGAGACCTGGGGTTGTATAGGTTTCCTTCCTAACTGCTTGTGTTAACAACTCCGCTACAAAAATGTTAAAAAGGGTTTCAGGTCCTTCGAGAACCTAAGTGTTGTTAGGAGGTTGCTTGACTGCAATTTTCCGGTTGTCTAAGTTTGCTCATATTCTTGTGCATATTGACACCTCCAAGGATCTGCCCTGGGATATTGGCTTGCTTGTTGGGTTAGGAAGAGACCTGGGGTTGTATAGGTTTCCTTCCTAACTGCTTGTGTTAACAACTCCGCTACAAAAATGTTAAAAAGGGTTTCAGGTCCTTCGAGAACCTAAGTGTTGTTAGGAGGTTGCTTGACTGCAATTTTCCGGTTGTCTAACTTTTCGTAGATGATATTTATTGTAAAGGGTTTTGGAAACATAGATGCCTTACAAAAAATAACACTTACAAGACACCTACAATATATGTGACAATTCCAAAATAAACTGATAATATATTTGAAATATCTAATAGTAATTTTTTAGTGTCTAACTAAAGCCAGTACCTTTTGAGGTAAATCAGACTCCTATGTCGAACATAAAATCTGATCCTATTGTTATTATTGAAGACCATAGCTAGAATTTTTTTTTAATCGTCGTCAATAACATGAGATAGTCAATATATATGACAGGGATTATTTTTTATTAAGCATTTGTTTTTGTCAAAGGTTGATTGCAGTCCATAATCAAGAATCTATGATTCTTGAATGGTACTGGTGGTGTTAAGTTTACCACTTACAATATGCTTTTTAACAAATATCAGCTTTACCATAGTTACCAGTATCAAAAGATCGGATTAACAACCAACTTGGCTGAACACTCCATTACAAATCGAAAACACTACGAGATGCCAATTTGCATTCCTATCAGAGAGTAATTGCAGCACTACATATGAAATTTTTTTGGTCTGTCAAGGATGAAGTAACAACTAAGTTGGCCTAACACGTCATTCTGATTCAACCGACAGAGACAACATCTACAACCTTCAAATATAATATTTGCGGCCCTAGATTTGAAATCAGTTTGGTTTTCTCACGGGTGAAGTAACAACCAACTCAGCTAAACTACTCGCTGGAGGGGAGATAATTTTTTTCTGATAAACAAGTTGAGCTTCCAACCATTGTCAAAGTTGGCCATTGTAGCCTTTCATGGATTCAATATATGGTAAAACCATTTTAAGTTTTTAGAATTTGACAAGCCTGCATTGTATGGTATACTTTCTGACTTAATTAGCCTGTAAGAGCAAAAGTTAGTTCATTCGCAAGTGAACGGGCCCATATAGTATTAAACATCCATCAGCATAATTAGCGAATACAAGTGTCACGCCACATCTTAATTCAATTAAGTTTGAAACCTGGGTTTTCTCCCCGCAACACGCTAATCCCCTGTACTCACCCCAGCCCAACAAACCCAATTAGCCCATAGGAACAATACTTAGCTAGTTCTTAGAGTGTTAAATGTCCGCCGACTTAATTAGGTTCCTCCAGAATAATTAGTTAGTACTAGTGTCATGCTAAATTTTATTTCACTTCTGTTTTTGTGGTTAAGAGTTTGAACCTGAGTCTTCTACCTGCAACGATCCATCTCCTTCACACAGCCCCAGGGCCCAACAGACCCAATTTTACTTAATTGTTTACTCTAGAAGTGGCAGAAACTAACCTGGAGCATTACAAAAAAATTGGGTAATCCACACATCCACAGCAAATGGAAGCTCAATTTTATTGGTCGTACAAATGTGACAAACGGTCAAAAGGCATTTGGGCACAACAAATATAGAAAATCATTGAATAGAAGTGCCTCCAGTCAATCTCAAAGATGAGGCAAGATGATTAAACAATAAGACAATTTTGCAATTGTGCACTGAAACCCCACACATCACAACATAAATCAGAACAGAACACCAAAATTTAATACAGGCACAGTATGCCATGAAACAAGAGGCCTTCAATTTAAGGTATGATTTGATTTTACACAAACCTCCAGTCAGTCTCAAAAGATGAGGCAAGGTGATTAAACAATAAGACAATTTTGCAATTTCGCACTGAAACCCCACACATCACAATAAAAATCAGAAAAGAAAACAAAATTTGATAGAGGCACAGTATGCCATGAAACAAGACGCCTTCAATTTAAGGTATGATTTGGTTTTACACAAACATGAAATATGTTCTCTCTAAGGTTATGATTTCAGTCTAGGGTTTCTGGCCAAATCCATGACAAACTTACTCTATTTTAATGACTGAAAAACATATTATTTTGATCACAAGAAACATGAACAATGTTAATTGGCTATCTGCATAATTGCTCAATTACCATCAATGCATAAAGAACAGAATGGCAATCAAAAGAATAAAATAAAAAAGCAACACAGTTACCTTAAAACATCTATCTATAATCAAGCAATTTATTACAGTTACCAAGACTGGCAACTCTTGGAATAACATTTATTATGGTCGACTACATATGTATAAGAGTTTCCACAACAAAACAATTTCCTTCAATCCCTTTTTTCCTTGCCCAGGGCAATTCAATCACACCATTTTGCTTTGGAAGAGCATTATTCTATCTTTTTGTTCTTTTCTCGAGTGCAATTCAAGCACACCTAATTACTTTCAAATTATTCAATCTGCTATTGGTCTTCACAAGCGCCATTTAAGAACACACCTAATGACTCAGAACATCATTCGTTCCCTTTCGTTGTTTTCAAGTGCTATCTCAGCACATACCTAATTATTTAAAGAACATCATTCAATCCCTTTTTGCCTCGAACAAAAAATTACACAGACCTAATTGCTATTCAAGTAACATCGATCAATTCGTTTCACCTTCTCAAACAAAAATTAAACCATATTTGCTTTCAAAGATCATACAAAATCCCTCTTTGCCATCTTGGACACAATTTAAGCACAACCCTATTAGCTTTCAAAGAACATCATCCAATCCCTTTTCATCTTCTCAAACAATTTTAGCACAGATCTAATTGATTTCAAAGTACATCATTCAATCCCCTTTCATCTTCTGATACACAATTTAAGCACAGACTTAATAGTCTTAAGTGCAGAAAGACTGTTGTGAATAAAGATACAAAACGCAAGCCCAAAGCCACATTATATTGAAAATTTACCAGTTACGTTGTGAATAAATATGCAAAACCCGAGCCAAAAGACATTATATTATAGATTTACCAGTTAGTCAAGCCAACAAGAGAGTGCTGATACCTGCCAAAGGGCCAAAAACAATGGACTCTAAATCAAAATAGCAGGGGATTAAAATGAATAAAACACTTCTGGCATGCTGAACTGCTGTCCCACAATAAGCATGTTTTAATTTAATGGTGCCAAATAAATAATAAGAATAAGGCACAAATGCAGCTTGTTAGAATCCCCTTCCTACCAAGCTCAATAGCATAGCAGGGACTACAATAAAAAGATGCCCACAATCACTATACTTTTACGATACTAGAAGTACTAAGCAAGACTTTACAGAGAAATTCAATTGTCAGACAAGCGACAATGATAAATCTGAAATTATTTCATTTCATGTTACTGCCCATCTCCCTCCTCACGCTTTGAAGGGGCTTCCTTGATTTCATCTCCTGTATCCTCCTGAGAGCAAGAGAACAGGCATAAACATTCAATTCTTCAAAAAAAGTGAAAAACTAAATTACATTTATCTTTAGAAAACTTGTGTCAGTTCTCAAACTCAACACCTACATTGCCAGAATGAATAAATTCACACAACCTAGGACTCATTCCTCAATGTCTCTTATTTCATTTTCAACTTAGAAAGAGATACCAACATTCATGTCTCTTGTCAATAAGGTAGATAAACACAACCTACCACTGTCATTCCTACTATGTTTCCTATTCCACCTGAAAAATCAGGAAAAAATACTAACATTCATGTCTGATGTCCATAAGGTCAAATTGTCTCGAAGGAGTTGCATGATAAGTGTGCTATCTTTGTAAGATTCTTCACCCAATGTATCCAACTCTGCAATTGCTTCATCAAAGGCCTGCAAACAATGATAGATACAATATGTTAACAAAAAGGTTAATTAAATCAACAGGCATCGGCAGGACTGCTATTTGAATCATCTTTGCAAACCAGCTTATTGAAACCATAGACACAGTCTACAAGTCTTTGGTAAAGACCAAACAAGTTGGAGTCAGAAATCTGACAGGATTTTGACCTAGCCTTATAAATAAGTCACGTGAAAAATCTTACTGTATTAAAATTCATGAAATCTAAAAACCTGAGTATCTTTATGTATTTCTTATAGCCCAAGTTCTGTGGTGATAAGGCTTTTATGAAGTCCAAGTTTTACTCCTTAACTAAATTTTGACCCAACTCTAGCCTGCAAACCCAAGTTTTGTGGGGATTAGGCTTTACCAAGCCTAAGTTTCACCAAGTTTTTATCCTTGACCAGAATTTGATCCAAATCTAGTTTGCAAACCCAAGCCTTGTGACTGTGACTGAAACCACTAGACATAAAGAGGAAAAACAAAGCATAAGCATGAATATAACGCCCAAAAAGCTATTAAGACATTTCATTGCATGGTCTTCATTGCCTAGTAGAACACCCTTTAAAATGACCCCATAACCTTTTATACCATGCCTGATGATTTAAAATGACACCATAAACCTTTATAATGTACTTGAAAAGTTGGACCGGGATTGTATGACCCTTCAAAAAGGAACCAAGATTTAGAACCATCAATCAATGACGTTGTCTAGAATAGACCCAAGGGGTGATGGGGTGTTGTGAAAAAGACAAGGATTGTTAAATTATTTGATCAGAAGTAAATGCACAGAAGATTAAAACAAATGCAGACAAAATGACACAGCATGTACCCTGGGAAAACCCTCCTCTTGAGGGAGAAAAACCCAGCAACAAAGATCTCTCTTATTATTCGATGCAACAGAGGTAGATTTACAACTTACAATGAGGTCTGACACAAGACCAATAAGAAATAACTGATTGAATGCTCTAGATCACACCTGAGGATATTGAACTAACAGTATACAGTAGATCTTCAACACTTCATCAGATCGATCTGGTAACTTCAAGATTCAGTCACTGAGAGATCAACTTTGAATGGCACTAACGAGCTGTAGAATGTACTGATCACTGGTATATAAGCGCTCAGAACTAGCTCGCACAGATCCTTGATGTAGTTCGCACTTATTAAGATCGCAGTTCTCTGATATGTTCGCCTTTTATAATGACGAACTTCACTTATTGACAATGATCGCTTGTCACCCTTGACTGTGATCTATTCGCACTTGACAATTATCTGTTCTCAGAAGGATTCGCGCTTTTTCTATGTCGGGCTGGGAGAGAGCTATCGAATCATATATCTGCCTGAAATGTCATGACTTGAAATCGAATATATATGAGTTCATTATATGTCGGCCTCAATACATTTAAAGAACTTTTACAAATGTCGGCCTTTGGAAAATAAATAACAAAAGAACTTTTATGTCAGCCAGATTATAAGACACGAAATAATGAGTATTAAATGAATAGCCGAAGGCTACATTCAGTTTAATACTTTCTCAAAGGCATGAGCTGGAAGGATCAACCGACGCTGTTAAACATTAACACTCCCTCTCAGCTAGGGAGAGATCTTCCAGCTAAAAAAACATTTCTACATGATGTTCATCTGCAACTGTTGCCTGCAATCAAATATAAAGAGAGATATATCACCTCAATGTGATATCAACCATCACATGGTTAAGTACTAGTGTCCATCACTTGCGTGATGGTGTCACCTTAAAGTGACTTTCACCATGGCTCTCCCAGAGGGTGAAACACAAGTACAGAAAGATCATCACAGACTCTCTCTCGTGATGTTGTCATGGAGTCACACACATGACATTCACCATGACTCTCTCAGAGGGTGGAAATGAGGGCTTTCACCTCAAATTCTTCCGTCACAGAAGAAGATGCAATAGTAAGTACAAGTGTTCATCACTAGCGTGATGTTGTCACCTCAAGTGACTTTCACCATGACTCTCTCAGAGGGTGAAACACAAGTACAAGATATGTCATGGAGTCACACACATGACATCCACCATGACTCTCTCAGAGGGTGGAAACGAGGGCTTTCACCTCAAGTTCTTCTGTCACAGAAGAAAGTGCATTAACAAGGGATTTCACCTCGAACTTCTCTCACAGAGAAGAACTCATTAAGCAGGGCTCACTGATACTGAGACTCATACTCAGTCAAGGCTGGATTCTCCACCATACCAAGCTTGTCTCGAAAGTATACAAACTTTACCCTGGCGAGAGGCTTGGTGAGAATATCTGTCGTCTGCTCATCAGTGCTAATGTACCATATCTCTGATATAGTGGTACTTGATCTCAACATGCTTGGTTCTATCATGAAACACAGGATTGACAGAGAGCTTCACACAACTCTGATTATCACAATGAATAATGGTGGGCTCCATTGATTGTCCAAACAATCCTGCAAGGAGCTTACGAAGCCACACTGCTTCTCGAGTTGCCATGCAAGCTGCAATATACTCGGCCTCTGCTGTACTCAATGCTACAGAAGACTGCTTCCTGCTGCACCAGGAGATCATAGCAGAACCCAAACTGAAGCAACAGCCAGAGGTGCTCTTCCGATCTGTAACACAGCCTGCCCAATCAGAATCAGTGAAACCAAGTAACTCCAAGTCTGCATCTGAAGTATACTTCAACCCATATCCAACTGTGCCACGCAAG
The DNA here is from genome assembly GCA_007258455.2 of Sequoia sempervirens. NCBI lineage: Eukaryota > Viridiplantae > Streptophyta > Pinopsida > Cupressales > Cupressaceae > Sequoia > Sequoia sempervirens. Next base: position 61,924 of record VDFB02325394.1, read on the forward strand.
TATCTCAGGATATGTTTGGCTGCAACAAGATGTATCTGTCTCGGATCACACATAAACTGGCTAAGTGCACTCACTGCATAGCAAATATCAGGTCTAGTGTTAACTAGATACATCAAGGATCCAATCAGCTGTCTGTACAACGTAGGATCCACCAAATCTGAACTAGCTGCAGCCTCCTTCAGTTTATGAAGATTGGTCTCCATGGGAGTAGACATGGATTTGCAATCCATCATGCCAAATCTCTTAAGTATGTCAATGGTGTACTTCCCTTGATTTAAAATCATACCGTCTGGCCTCTGCCAGACTTCTAAACCAAGGAAGTAATGCATGAGCCCAAGGTCCTTCATCTCAAATTCAGAAGTTAAATCCTTCTTACATTCAAGAATCAGGTGATCTTCTCCAGTGAGGATTAGATCATCAACATATAAAACCAAAATTAATGCATCACCATTGATTACCTTGAAGTAGAGATTTGAATCAGCATCATTCTTCAAGAAACCCAGGCTTGATAGATACTGATCAATCCTTTCGTACCATGCACGAGGAGCCTGCTTAAGACCATACAAGGCCTTCTTCAACTTGCAAACGTGTGACTCCTTCCCATGAATCTCAAATCCATCAGGTTGCTCTATGTAAACCTCTTCCTCAATTACTCCATTGAGAAAAGCTGTCTTCACATCCATCTGATGAATCTTCCATCCTCTAGATGCAGCAATAGCAATGATGGTTCGGACAGAAGTGTATCGAGCAACAGGAGCAAAGGTCTCATCATAGTCAACTCCCTCTTTCTGAGAAAACCCTCGAGCCACAAATCTTGCCTTGTGCTTCTCAATGCTACCATCTGCAGCATGTTTAATCTTGAATAGCCATTTGGAAGATACCACAGACTTGCCCTCGGGTCTAGGAACGATATCCCAAACATCGTTCTTGAGAATTGACTGATACTCCTCTGACATAGCATCTCTCCAGACTTGAAGACTGGATGCTTCCTCAAAACAGGAAGGCTCGGATTCTATAAACTGACACATTAAGGCAACATAACTGGAGAACTTATGTGGCCTTTTGCTTTCTCTGAATGTGCCTCTAGGAGCTGCAAAGTTTTCAGCCTCTTGCATAGTGCGACTGGCCCATAGAGGTCTCTTCCTCCCAATAGCAATATCTGTAGGCCCATCAGTAGGTTCCAAGGGTTCAACTGGATCAAGATCTTCCTTTGGTTCCATTGTCTCCCTCTGAATCTCAGGAGTATGGTCAACCTCCATGTCCTGAGGAGACTCCTCATTATCAATCTCCATATGAATCCCTCTGGATCTCCTGAATGCAACATCTTCCTCGAATGTGACATCCCTACTGATCTCTATCGACTTCTGACCTGGAATGTAAATTCTATAAGCTTTTGAAGTCTCACTGTAGCCCACAAAGATTCCCTTCTTGCCAGAAGGCTCCAGTTTGGTTCTCTTTTCTTTGGGAACATGAACATAGACAGGACAACCGAAGATCCTCAAATGGCTGACTTCAGGCTTCTTCCCTGAAAAGGCTTCTTCCGGAGTCATATTCTCCAGGATCTTATGAGGGCATCTGTTCTGAACATATACTGCTGTCCTAGAAGCTTCTGCCCATAGGAAGGTTTGCAAATCTTGATCATGAATCATGGCCTTTGCTGCTTCCACAATTGTCCTGTTCTTTCTTTCGGCAACACCATTTTGTTGAGGATTATAGGGAACACAAAGCTCCCTCTTAATACCTGCATCAGTACAGAAGTTTCGAAAACTACTGGAGGTGTATTCTCCACCATTGTCAGATCTAAGAACCTTAACTCGTTTACCAGAAAGATTTTCTACTAAAGCTTTAAACTCTTTAAACCTATCTAGAACTTCCTCAGATTCTTTAGATTTCAAAAAATAAATCCAAGTCTTCCTAGAGTGATCATCAATAAAGAGAACATAATACAAAAAGCCACTCGAAGAAGGAACAGACATAGGACCACATAAATCAGAATGAATTAGGTCTAAAATACACTTAGATCTATTTTCTCTACTATGAAAGGGGGCTTTTATGTTCTTACCTAATGCGCAGCCTTTGCATGTACCTTCGTGTTCCGGGTTGAATTTGGGAAGGCCCGTCACCAACTTCTCCATGATGGGTAGAGCTCGAAAGTGCAAGTGAGCCAATCTCCGATGCCAAAGATCACAAAGGCTGGTAGAGTCATGAACCAATGCTTGAAGAGGAAGTGAGCAGACCTTGTAGAGGTTATCATGTCTTACTCCAATTACTTGAGCATCCTTGAAGTTAGAGTTTTGCATCCACACTAGAACTTTGCCTTTGGAGAAGGCAACTTGATATCCTTTATCTTCCAAGGCTGAAATAGAAATAAGATTACGCTTGATTCCGGGAACATAAAGAACATTACCCAATTGAAACGATATGCCAGAATCCAAGTGAAGTGTGGAGGTTCCAATTCCCTTTACGGAGTAGGTGGCATCATCTCCAATGATGACTTGATCAGCAGATTCCTTTTCCACCAAATTGGATAAGTGTCCCTTGAATCCGGTTATGTGGCGAGAGGCACCACTGTCGATTATCCAGGTGCTGGAGTTAGAAGGTATACAGCTTGATAATGCTGAATGAGACATGGAATCGCATGGACCTTCGAACTTCAGATCATACACCATCTTGAAAGCAATAATCTGAGTGCAATAAACTGATCACGATCCTCAAACCCGCTCTGATACCATGTTAAATTATTTGATCAGAAGTAAATGCACAGAAGATTAAAACAAATGCAGACAAAATGACACAGCATGTACCCTGGGAAAACCCTCCTCTTGAGGGAGAAAAACCCAGCAACAAAGATCTCTCTTATTATTCGATGCAACAGAGGTAGATTTACAACTTACAATGAGGTCTGACACAAGACCAATAAGAAATAACTGATTGAATGCTCTAGATCACACCTGAGGATATTGAACTAACAGTATACAGTAGATCTTCAACACTTCATCAGATCGATCTGGTAACTTCAAGATTCAGTCACTGAGAGATCAACTTTGAATGGCACTAACGAGCTGTAGAATGTACTGATCACTGGTATATAAGCGCTCAGAACTAGCTCGCACAGATCCTTGATGTAGTTCGCACTTATTAAGATCGCAGTTCTCTGATATGTTCGCCTTTTATAATGACGAACTTCACTTATTGACAATGATCGCTTGTCACCCTTGACTGTGATCTATTCGCACTTGACAATTATCTGTTCTCAGAAGGATTCGCACTTTTTCTATGTCGGGCTGGGAGAGAGCTATCGAATCATATATCTGACTGAAATGTCATGACTTGAAATCGAATATATATGAGTTCATTATATGTCGGCCTCAATACATTTAAAGAACTTTTACAAATGTCGGCCTTTGGAAAATAAATAACAAAAGAACTTTTATGTCGGCCAGATTATAAGACACGAAATAATGAGTATTAAATGAATAGCCGAAGGCTACATTCAGTTTAATACTTTCTCAAAGGCATGAGCTGGAAGGATCAACACGCCATTAAACATTAACAAGGATGAATCCCAATAATATTGAGAAAAGAAAAAAGTAAGCGAATTAAGAGTCATAAATACTAGTCTTCAAAACTTGTAAATATTATGAGGAAAGACTAGGAAAAAGCTAAGGTGGGGAACAAATCAAACTTGAAAATAACAAAGGTTTACATTTTAGAATTCAGATAAGCTTGTTAATTTGAAGAATTAAAGAAACCTTTCTGTTCAAATCTAGACCTAAGTTTGATTTTGCAACTTCGGTTAAGAGGATTAGTACCATTAAGCTAAACGATTAACAAAATGATGACTAACAATGAGTGGACTGACGTCTAGAGATTATTTTAGTTTAAAAAATGTTCTTCAAAGAGATAATAGTCAATTTGTCCTAGTAAATCTCATGCTCATTTTCAACAAGCCATTCCTTGGACCTTCATGCAAAAGATGGCTTGGAGTCTCTTTCCAAATTCTCTCCCAACTTAAGTTACGCTGAGTGTGAATGCTGAAGCAGGTAAGGGTACAGCAGAAGTATCCAGCAAAAATTTTGCAATAAAAAAAAATATGTTCTCAACTATGAAGCTAGGTTTTGCTGCCTATGGTCCCATACCCGGTCCAGGTCCAAAGCAGGTCCTGATCCCAAGCCAGTTCACAGAGAGGGTCCATAGCTTGGAGCACCCAGCCCAGGTTTAAAAAATAATAATAATAAAAGAAATACGAAAAAAGAAGACTATAATAATTTTTCCCAGCCCCAAAAGCAACTACACTAACAACACTAATCAGGGCTATTTTCATATTTATTATTTTATACATTTTTAGTAAAGCTGGCTTTAAAAAACTGGGGAGCCACCAAACTGAATCCAGATAAAAATAATGAACTTTCTTACCAAACCCAAGTTTTCAAAAAAGTGGTTGGTGAAACAGCATATACAAACTAGTAATTAGGTTTTCAAAAGTGTTTAAAAGATACAACAATCTATTTGGAAAATCAAATGCAACTTTGAAAACCATAATTGGTAAGGTGTAGATGCAGATGTGGTTTCTTATCGCGTAGCTTTCAAGGCAAAGATGATATTGTGGTGTGTCCTTTAGTAGTAAACCAAAATGGATAAAATTTATAATTAGCATGATTATTATTATTAACATATTTAAGAATAATTATTATTAACACCTCAATATAGCCAAATCCTTGTATGAAGGATACCTTGGGCACCAACACACTTGTACACTTCAGCATGTCACAAAGTCTTTGCTCTCCCTAACTGATTAAAAGTTTCACACTAAATATCTCTTAAGCATCAACAATTAAGAACAATCTTCTCCTGAAGCTAGAATTCCATAAATGTTTTGAATGATAAGTTTTCATATGTGAGACTTCAGCAAGATAAATTAGGTCCAGTCCAAGAGATTGTTGTCTAGCAATAATTAGTGGTGATGACCTGGCCCAAATCCCCCTCATCACAGTAAGGCCACCGATAACCTTGCCCCAGATTTCAGTTATTAAATTAAACCATCTAATTTCCAATTTATTTGCCTTCAGTCAAATTAATTTTTGTCTTTAATGAGCAGTAAATCTCTCCAGAAATAGTGAGTTTCTAGCAAGGAACACCATATTTTCAAAACAGCATCACATAGCAAAACTGACAAAAAGAAATACCTGCTTGGCAAGAGCACATGCTCGATCAGGTGAATTCAGAATTTCGTAGTAGAATACAGAAAAATTGAGAGCTAACCCAAGCCTGATAGGATGGGTTGAAGCCAATTCTGCCATTGCAATATCCTGCACAATGAAACAAAAATTAGGATATGCAAATTTTAATTAGGCTATCATTATTAACAAAACAGACGTATTCCTGAAATTTATATTAGTAATGTAGTCCTCTAGACACCTTAAAACATTAAACATGGCAAAAAGTTCATTACTTGAGCCGACTTGTAGGCAAGCAATGTGCTTTCTGCGGCCTCCTTCCTGTCAGCACCCGTCTTGAACTCTGCCAGATAGCGGTGATAATCTCCCTTCATCTTAAGATAAAACACCTTTGACTCCCCTGTGGTAGATGAGGGCACCAGATGCGAATCAAGGAGACGAAGAATGCCGTCACATATATTACTGAGCTCAGACTCGACCTTTGCCCTGTAGTCTCTGATCATTGTCACATGCTCATCATTACCACGGCTTTCTTCCTTCTGTTCGATTGAAGAAATTATTCTCCAGGAAGCCCTCCGAGCTCCAATCACGTTCTTGTATGCCACTGATAACAAATTCCGCTCCTCCACGCTCAGCTCCTCAACGTCCACAGTCTTCGCCACCTTCTCCATGAACTCCACCATTTCCTCATAACGCTCCGCCTGCTCTGCTAATTTCGCCATGTACACATTTTCTTCGCGCGATGACTCTACGGGAGGCATTTCCGTGCACCTCTATTACAACAACACCAAACACAATGTATCCTGCTCACAAAACAAAGAAAACCTCAAATTTACATACCAATCTAAGCATCCAATTTTCATAACTCTGCCAGTTAAAGCAAGAGAAACCCTATCAAAATGATGTAAAGCTAATGAAAGGGGAAAAGGGGGAATTTTCTAGGGAATACGGTATTCAGCCGTGCATTGAAGGTAAATATTGACATAATGATAAAAATCCCACAGAATCTATGTAATGGTAAACATTATAATAAAGCAGAGGAATCTGGATTTTTCAAACAAGGAATGGAATATAACTGACTGCATCTTAAACAAAAAAACAATCTAAGCTTCCGACAATAGTAAAGGGAAATCCAAATATCCAGGGGGTCAACATAAGCAATATCAGAATGTGTGACAATTGGCATTATAAACGGTTTTTCTGTGCATAGCATTTAAGGATGTATTTAAAAAACTCTAAAGCTAAGCATTATAATAACAAAGACAAAGATTTGATTTGTTCGAAAAAAAAACCGAAAGAGTTATCACAGGTGAACAGATTCCAACTAAATAGCGAAGGAAAATCTGGCACAAATTGCAGCCTCGCTACATTATTTCGACCTACGCAATAATCAGAACAACATAAGATAAAAGATTCATAGTATATTTATGAAAACGACTAAGGTCAAAAAATCAGGCCACGGCAGATCCTAACAGTGGACATTGAAGACTGCTGGACGATAAAAATATAATATTTTTGCACAAATAGCGGAAATAAAAAACTAGGGCAAAATAAAAGCATCAAGAAAACCCTACTGTAAAAGATTTAACAGACAAGATGCAAACTGAAAAGAGATTTAAAATGCTCACCTTTCAATGAGGAGACCTGCTTTGCCCTCGAAACGAATCAACTAGAAGAACAAATCCAAAGCGATATTTAAAATTTAAGATATCTGCAAAGCATAAAGAAAGTTCTGAAAATATACTGGCAAATGAAGGGGTTCCGCCGTCTTTACCGCCAAGTGAAAATGGCAGCTGGCATTTAACGCCGGGTTAAATTTTGAAGCTATGTAGGCCTAAAGTTTCTATTTTTCCGTGCCGGGACCACCTACTCAACGCGTTTAAGGACTGCCCCACACGTGTTCAGCTTCTGAGGGCCCACCTGGAAGTATGTGTAATTAATGTGGTCTATACTGTAGGAAAACATTTGAAAACAAGAAGGCGCCAGCCAATCCAACATGTTTGTGGAGTTTCGTGTACAAAGCAATGTTGTTTCTATCTTTGGCTTCTTAGACTGTTTGGGTATGTGGACTCCATTAAAGTATGCATTCAATTTAGTTGTGGGAGCCACTAGGTAAATACATAGGAATCCCAATCTGTTCGATAAGGTTTATGTATGCCACAGGATTTAACAGGATTATGGTATTTAAAGGTGTAATAAAGCAACAAAGGAATTGAATCTGCATTATCATAATAGCCATCTATATGTCTATGAATGTCGTTTTTTATTTTTTTAATTGTCATTAATTTGGTTTATCGAGGAGTTGACTTACAAGAAAATGTTTACCTATCAATTCAACAAGCCTCCAATAGTCTCTGTAAACACCACTTGACAAGTTTAGGTGTTTCAAAGGCAAAAGTGAATAGATTCTCAAGCACATTTTATCGGATCTTTGTTGCACCTCCCAAATCAATTGCATGCATTAGATATTTTTGCATCAATTAGGATCAATCATACAAGGTGCAACATGAATTTGTAGGGTCTTGTGTGTTAATCTATACTTCGTGACATTCATTCAACCAAGATGACTAGTTTGTTGGCAATGGCAAATCATTCCAAAATAACATCATCATCAATCTCAGAGCTAAGTATACCTATTTAATTATCACATTTATTTTAGTTTTAAGTATATTACTCTCTTATAAAAGTTAATTATTTTCTAATTGATTGTATAAATATTTAATTAGTTTAAATATGTTATAAAGGTGATGTTTTCCCCTTATACAAGAGTATAGTTACAACTATCCAAACATATCACACATCACCCACCACACTACATCCTTTTCTTAATGAGCAATGAGATAGGAAACACCTCTTTTGTGTTGGTGTTAGATTAAGTCATTCTTTTGGGTTTTTAAAAGATGCTTGAAACACCTCCTTAATTGGGTGTAAGCATAAAGTTGTTTTTTTCAAGATAGGAAACACCTTATTAATATTGAGAGTTGAAGTCAATTTTCTTTGGCTTGGTGTGAAGGATTAAGGAGTATATATTCTAATAGTAATAAGGATTGATTTTTAGTGGGTTTAGTAGAACAAAACAATTTTTAACCTTTAACCTTGCAACTTGAACTCTAAGGTTCCTCTTGTTAGAATTAATCTTTCCTTCATCGTTAAAGTCCTAGTTATTCAGTTTTAGAGCCATTTGATAGAGTCTCAATCTTTTTTGTCCCTTTATGTGTGGAATTTTCCTACATTGAAATAGTTTTGTCTTTAATGGGGTGGCTAGGATTATTATTTTGTATTTATTAATTTAGATTATCTCACCCCTCATTTGTCTTTTAGCAAAATATTCCTCAAAGTGTAACTCCTTTCTTAGGTGTCCAACCATGTTTATTGTATGAAATATTGAAGTGAAACTCCTTTCTTAAGTGTCACTGTATTCCTTGCAAAGAATATTAGTGTACCTTATTTTTCCTCCCTCGCATGTGGGTACACACCTCTTGTCACGAGGAATAGGACACATATGCACACACTAATGCAAGGTGGTAATTATGAAAGTATATTCAAGTCTAACTCATTTCTTAAGTGTCACTATACTCCTTGCAAAGAATACCAATGTACCTTTTTTTCTTCTCACGCATGTGAGTACACACCTCTTGTTAGGAGGAATATGACATATATGCACACACTAATGCAAGGTGACAATTATGGAAATTTGATGTTATATTCATAAATTTTCTTTCACCTCTAAAAAATAAAGGTTCTTCAACTCTTTTTCTTTGCAGTGGTTCTTAGTTATCTTGCTATATTAAAACTCTCATGTTTTTCATGTTGTAGAGAGATTGTAAATAATAAAATACCAAGGTGTCATCTTCACTAACGCGCATGAGGTTTTCTTTCCTCAAATGATTTTGCCACTTCAAAAATCATTTGATGTGGTATGATTTTCTTTCAATTTTTTCATTTATTTTATGTTTCTTATGATTCACTTTAGTAGTCAAGATCTTGATATAATATTTTTTTCATACTATGAAATCTATGCTACAAATCATGGATCTAAGTGTGTGAATGGGTATGATCAATTTTTTTGGTGGTTTTTATGTAGCTCATTAATGAACATTTTATTTTGCACCATCATTTTTTATGCATCTCAATGTTATGTATTTTCATTATCCCTTCACAATCTTTGTTATCAAAGTCATCCTTAAATTTTAACTTGTTCATCTTTCACTAAATTTTGTGTATCTTTTTCATCTAATAACATATCTAGTTCAATTTTTGTTGGAAAGATAAAAACTAGATCTACAATTTTTAGATGTTGACATCTTTAAATTATTCGACTTGAAATATATCAAAATATATTATCAATATTTAATTTTTAATCTATTTTTGTTGTTAAAATATTTAGTAAATTTCCAATGTTCTTATTTTTGAAATCTAAGTTTCTCAACCCAATATGTATCCCCCTATTTGAGCTACAAAAACTAAGTTAAAACAACAAACAAACCCAAAATCTCAAATAATGGATCACAGTCAAATAGAACAACAATGGAAAGCAAAACACAAATAAACTGTAAAATAGAAACTAAACCCCAAGATCAAAATTCTATTGTGATGGTGTGGATGTGCTTTGTAATGTTAAAATGTGGGTGCTCAATTGACATCATGTATCTACAAATAGGTCAATCGTTTATATGGAAATGAAGAATGAAGGGATTGATTTTTAGGATTTTGGGTGAGAACATGAATAGTGGAGATTCAATAACAATAGATGATTGAGATTGAATGAGAGGAGTGGGGAATCCTCACTAAAGGAAGTTACTAATGTGTGAGGATAATTATCTTTATTTTTTATTTATTTTGGATAAATAGGTGTGCATGGGATAAAAATGGACGAATAATGGAGGGGGTTATAATTTAGATATTTGGTTTTTATTATTTATTAAAAAAAGGATAATGGATAATTATTATTATTCAAAAATAGATAAATGGATATTTTATGGATTTTTAATTATTTACTTTAAAAATGATTGGGAATAAGATTATTTAATTTATTAAGGATGAAAATGAAAGGGGGGTTAGAAAGGGGACTTGGAAATAGAAATGGGTTATGAATAGGATGTGGCGTGATATTAAAATATAATGTTAGGTGGTGTTGGTGGATGGTTAAAAACATTATATTTTTCCCCTCTTCAAAATGACAATGTAAAATAATGGCATTTCAAAGAAAGTAGGTGTAGAGGAGGGGGACCGACTGCTCAGGGACTCTAGGTCATGGGAGAGTCTAGAACAACAAGTTGCCCTAATCTACCTCAAGCTAGATGAATGGGTTGGAAAGGTTTAATGTTTGAAGGGTTGAAAAGGAAGGACAACAGGTATGTCACTTTCCTTCTACTAACCCAAATGTTTCAAGGGATCGAGAGAGCTAGTTTTCTAGGTTCGAATTGTGGCTCAGACAACTTACTGCTAGAGGACTACAGCATGGGACACGAACTCTTACGTGACGCGTTGGGATCTCAGGGATGTGATGGTGTCCGTACGGATAGAAAGTGTAAGGTACAATACAAAACATTAGAGAACCCACTAACCACTTGATTAATAGAGTTTTACGCTACAACAGAGATAGAAAATATAGAATAATAGAAATAACAAGAAAAACAATTTAACAATACTAAGCTAGAATTTGACAAGAGAAAGGTGGTAGAAATGAACCTTCAAATTCATGAGTTGAAGCCTTCAAGATCTTCACTTGACGAATAACCTGCACACACAAGAATGAGAAAATGTTGGGGTTGTGTTTAGAAAAATCTCTTAGTCAATCCCCCACTTTGGTGTTTCCACCTCCATGAACAACCAAATAGCAACAATTGTAGAAAGATGATAAAGAAGCTTATAGAAATGGAAATACCAAGCAATACTCAAACAAATATGCTACTACATGAGTAGATGATGCAAAAGTAAATGGTAGTGAATGGATGTCACCTTCCCAACTAGATGCTCTCAAGGCACATAGAGGAAGATGTGAGCTTGCAAGCTCTCCAAAGCCAACGTTTCCAAAACAACAAAGAAGAGGAGCTAACGAAACAACTTGCAGCTTCAATGGAATGATGGTACAGCTTGAAAGTGTGGGAGTTGATAAAGTTGAGAAGCCCAAGTGTGTAGAGGATTGAAGAAGCTAGATAGAATGAAGAATAAGGTAATTTGAAGGGAAGACTGAGGTAAAAACCCATTTGAAGTTGGTCCAAAGAGCAACGAATGTTACACTTCACATCCAATGGAGGAGTGTAATGCCTCTGCAAATTCCAGAGGTAGGAATCATGTCAGGACAAAAGCATGTCACGCAGAAATTCACACATCGTGCTAGCGTCCCCAATAGAAATTCCCCCACTGACACGCAAATGAGCTACCAAGTGGATGGAAAATAAAAGTGGATGTGTAAAATACATCATCAGGATCATGTTTTCTAAGGTAAGGGGTGCGTAAACGGGGAATTTGTAAGGGGTGTAAATTCACGCCATTACATTTTTCCCCCACTTTAGTGAGCATAAGTGTCAGTGAATGCACGGTAAAGTAGAGTGAAATAAGTTGAAAAACGTATACTTGAACCATCGAGGAAGTAGACCACAATCTAGTGAACCCAGGCACGAGAGAGAGAGAGAGAGAGCTGGCTCCACAGGTACTTGGTCCTATAGAGATTTGAACAAAAGCATCGTAGGTGCTTGGTCCTATGGAAGGTGAACAAAAGACTCTATAGGTGCTCGGTCCTACAGAATTGGCTCCACGGGTGCTCAGTCACATAGAGGATGAACAAAGGGTTCTACAGGTGCTCAGTCCTGTAGAATGAAAACACTTCACAAGTGCTCAATCCTGCAAAGGAGGCACCATAGGTGGTTGATCCTATAAGGCAACATGTTAATCCGTAGACAAAACATGTTTAGGCAACCAAAATTCATGCAGACAGATAGTCATATTATAAACAAGCAATTGAAGGAGAAGTTTTCCAAGGAGTCCTTCGAGAACCCTTTAAAGGAAAAGGGGTCTCCTCAAGGGATGCTCTGTTTGAAAGCGATGAAATTTTTGCAAATGATCTTGTCATCAAGGAATCCAAAAATAAAGAAGAATGTTCTCCTCAAAGGCGAAATTAATTCTTTTTGTTACAAATTTTATTTCAAAAGAAAATATTGCTAAGGGGATCCTTAGTGAAGGAGGCAATTTTTGAAAAAAGTAAATATTTTCAACAAGGGATTCGTTGGCCACCAAATACACTTTATTGAAAATCAAAGAAGTAGGATCCCCCCTTAGGATGGTGCGTGTGAATCAAAGGAGCACATGGCATTCTAAGGAAAGGAAGAACATGCAGAGATGTCGCAACCCCGATACATGACAAGATGTAGATGTGGAAATGTTGTCACACACGCGAGGGTCAACACATAGGCACCACAACATCAAGAAGCAAGCAAAGAAGAGAGAAAGATAAAAAATAAAGATAAGCAAAATATGAAGAGATCAAGAGATAGGGGGTCTGATAATTCAGGGTTAGAACTACTCATAGATATAGATAGATAGATATAATACACTATACATATGAATTTTCATCAATCCCCAAATGTATCAAAATGTGAAGAAGAGCATATGAAGACAAAATAAAAATAAAAAATTGGGTCAACATGGAAGTGGGGCCTAAATGCCCCAACACTTTACATCATCCCTACTTGTCAAAAATCAAGATACAACAAATAGAGGAAGTTTATGACACAATTTCACTCCTATATCCAAGCACCTATGACGGTGATAAGGTTCCTCCAAGAACACATAAAAACAAGCATGGGAGAAACAAAACACACAAAAAAATCTAATCTACAAATAAAAAAGAGGTGCTCTCCTAGTCCTCATCAACCATGAGGTCATCGGTCTCCCAATCTAGATCATTATAAGGGGAGCGTGGATGAACCTGCAAGGGCAGGATAGCAAGGGGAGCACCCTTTGACTCTCCTATGACAAGAGCTAAGGAAGAAGGCCCCTCAAGGTCTTCTTCACTTAACTCTTGTGAGGTAAACGTCATTGATCTTACAAAGATTGCTGACAAAGTTAGGACATCATAAATTGAGTTAAACATAAACTTGATAGGAGTTCCATGTGTTAACTAAGTGGGAGATGAAGGAGGCGCCCGAGATCTACCATCAACCTTGTCAAGAGAGATGGTGACAAACTTGGGAGACATGGGGGTCACCTCCATCACAAGGATGGCACAATCCAAAGTGGAACCCTCTCCTGAAGAAGGCAACCCCTTCTTCCAACCTCCATTAGAAGCAAGGTCATCCTCCAAATTACGCTTCATTAGAGGATGTAGAATCCCCATAGAGGATGCAGAAGGTGAGGAGGAAGAGGATAAGGCCGCATTGGACACCACCGTAGTGTTCAACATGTCCACAGGCTAGGAAAATGGTGAGATGTCTGAAAGGGACATCAAAAGAAGAGGCTTCATCAAGGGAGTGATGAACACATGCACCCTTTTAGGGTGAGGGTCATCAACATTTGTAGGGGGAGCCAAAAGCAAGATCGAGTCAACAAGAACCAAAGCAGAAGAAGATGAAGAGGGAGGCACAGTAGGAGACGTTGAAACAAGAGTTGTTGTTTCCTCTTCCACCTTTCGCAAGGCAACTTGTTCAATAGCCAAAGCTTTTCTTTGGCAATTACACTCACATGCAAGCCAATTTTTGTGGCTCAAGAAATTGGAACTCACTAATTGAGAAGGAGCAATAGGTTCTTGTTTCACCATAGGCGTGTCCTCCATAGCTGTGACCGGTGGAAGGGTAGCCTCCTAGACTAGAGCTGGAGTAGGAAGCACAAGAGTGAAAATGATGGTAGGTGGAGAAGTAGACACAAGCGCCTCAGCAACGGGCCTCTTCCCATTCATCGCCCGAGGGGCGAGAGCAACAGGAACCATAGAGGCTGAGACGTAGGGGTAACTCCACGAGGGCCCTTCCCCTTACCATAGATAATGGGCCTCAACACTATGGGTAAGATGAGAAGTTTGAATACTTGACACTTGGCCTTCCACCAATAGGGAACCATTGGATTCCCCATGTAAGGCATGGGAGCAGAGGTTGAAGGTGCCACGATAGGGTGAGAGGTAGAAGCAGATGAAACTGTAGAAGAAGAGGAAGGCATGGAGGCATGGGAGCAAAGGTTGAAGGCACCATGGCAGGGTGAGAGGCAGAAGCAGATGAGACTGTAGAAGAAGAGGAAGGCTCCTGGGTGCGAGCAGACTTCCCCTTCCCCTTTTGAGAGGAGGAGGAGGTAGCCTGTTGTTGCACGATCATAGAGGCCTTAATTGAAATAGCGTAAGGGGGGATAGGGTACATCACCTTCGATGCTATGCCCCCATTTTTGTATTTTACGTAGGTGTAATACAACAGGTTCATCCTTGGAGGAAGCAAACCAATATAGGCAGGCCAAAAGTGATTTTATGAGTAGCCCCCACATGACACTAGAGGCTTATATTCAATGTCATGTACAACATGCATAGAGCCCTCATGAGAAAACTTTAAACACTTATGAACTAATGAAGTGACTTCATTCATGGAAACTAGCCATGGGATGCCTAGCTTCACTCTAAACAAGTATGACTCCAGGATGATATCAAAAAGAGCATTTACAGTCTTGGGTCCTACCAGGATTGAGAGGGTGATGGAACCAATTGGAGGACCGAGAGTTTGTCGTGCATACGTATTGTGGTTTTTGACTTTTCATATTCCTCCCTATGTAGAAAATTTTATAGGAGAGTCTCCTCCATTATTACATTCACACGACTCGCGGGGTCAACTAGAACACCAGTCATGATGTTCCCGTTGATGCGAGTAGGAATGTACAAAGGAGGATGCTTGTTCATGTTCATAAGAAAGTCTTACAAGGTGAAGGTTATAGCTGATGATTTAGTCACAGGCTACACGGAGGAATATGCGTAAATGAAACCACATTTGCATACTTCAAGAACTTAGTGGAAGCAAAACCAGGAGGTTTGACGATTAGGTTAGCAGAGTGGGACGAAAAGGGATATGTGTAGATCTACAATTTGCTATTAGCCTTTACCATAGACTTATTCGCATTTTACTTTTTCCTATTGAGGTAGATAGTACCGTCATCAATGCAATCATGTATCTCATGACGCAAGCGCATGCACCTTTCAGTATCATGTCCGAGAATTTGATAGTATTGGTAGAATGTGTTCTCTTCACACTAGTCGAGGTAAGGTTTAGTAAGGGTTCAAGGATTTGGAAAGGTTATCACTTTTTATTTTAGTAACTTCTTCAAGATAGAAGTGTATGATTCTAATAAATTTGTGAACTGTTTGTTGCATTTGAGGCCTTTGTCACTAGATGCAGCAACTACATTTCACAACATATTTGACTTTGCTAGAGATTGACACAATGGACCCACCCTCAGGATAAGAATGCGAGGAAGATCCCCCGAACTGAGGAATCATCTATTGGTATTCCCACAATGTGGCACAAAGGTGTGCAAAAGAAGGGTATTTCATCAAAGTAAACTTCTCCAGGGCCAAGACCTCTACAGGTTGTCGATAAAAACCTTTTGCACATATGAGTCGGGAAAAGGATAAGATATATATAAAAATAACACTTGATATTGAGCAATGAAATCGGTTATCTTCTCATGCTCTCCATGCTTACACCCGATGAGGTCCAAAAAGGCCATCTTCGATTTGATGTTCTCTTGGAATTACCAACAAAACTGATTCACAAGTTGATCAAATGAGAATATGGAATTGTTAGGCAAGAAATAGTACCATTCTAGGGTTTTATCCTTGAGAGATCTTGGGAACAATTTATCCATTCAGGCATCATGGTGGAAGAAATTTGTACACATGACATTGAATGCAAATACATGTGTTTGTGGATCTCCCTTACCACCTGTTGGCCTCCTACAATGATCTAACAACTAATCCCTTACAACTGTGATTCAGAGATTGGACATCTAATCTGAATAGATATCTCCATCATCATGAAGGTGCATTTAACTTGTCAACCTAGGGAGGTAGATTTGAAATAGGTCAGCACAATATGTGCACTAGGAATCCCAAAGTAGCCACATTCATTCTACAACTAAGAAATATATAATGTTGAAAGTAAATTGCTTGGAAATAAATAACATAAATGTTGAACATCAACCAATAACTATACTAAGTTGAAGTGCATGAGAGAAATGAAAATCTAAGCAAACAAACAGGAAACCACTATGTCTTCTTTTTCTACAGGAATAGTCATAGAATGGAATTCTAGTGGCTGCAAGAATAGATCGTGCCAGATTCTTAACTAATTACTAAACAGAAAGTAACAATTAAGCTAATGGATGAAATGCTCATCAAGTGGGCCCCCTTCGATGAGTATCCCTTAAGACAAGTGTAAACTCAGATGCACAAACTTATAACTTCATTTTATTCATTGGAAATCATGAGTACAAATGAGCAACATAATTGTATTACTTGAAAAACTAAGAATGCAAGTACATCAGATTGTCAACCTTATGAGAAGGAAAATTTGAGTCTTATTTATAGGAAGAAAAGCTACTAACTAACTACCTAGCAAGGCGGTCAACTCCAATAGATTAGGAGGATGCCACTTTAGGGAAAGCATTAAAAGTGGAGAGGAGGTTATGCATGTGTGGAATCTAGTCAAGCATGTTTGCCTTAACGCAGATCTAGAACAACAGTAACTCCTATATTCGCTCAACAAACAATTAAGACCAATTACAAGGCGGTTATAAATCTTCGATTTAAACTAGGAATCTCCCTCTTGCTGAGAGTCTTCCCTCCATTTGACATTTGAATGATCACCTTGTTTGATTGGCAAGTGACCAACTGGCAGAATCTTCCCTAATTTTTAGGCTACTAATTATATCTACATAACAATATTAGTACGTACAACAATTGCATATCTATAACTATCTTAAAGTAGCATTCACTAATCCACAAGTAAAATTAACATAGATAGTTCATATAGCATGTCAACGTCATTAAATATTACAAAGATAAGCTTATGCCCAATGTCTATGGTTTTGAGGAAATATCATAAAAAGGTCAACATCCAAGTATCAAAGTCTATGACAACTATGGCAAATAGATAATAAACTCTAT
>VDFB02325395.1:0-21906 GCA_007258455.2 Sequoia sempervirens
AGAGAGAAAGATAATGACCTAAGAGAGGGAGATGGAGTGAGAGAGACAAAAATACCAAAGGGGGAGAGAGAGAGAGAGGGGGGGAGAGTGAGAAAGGGGGTTGGAGTGAGATAGTTTTATTTAGGTACCTAGGTGGGAGGGAAAGAGACTTGAGAGAGGGGATTGGACTGAGAGAGAGTAATCTAGGTTGCGTGGGAGGAAGTGAGACTTGAGAGAGAGAGAGACTTCAGAGGGATAAAGAGTTATCCAATTAGGGTAACGAGTTAGAGAGTGTATGAAAGGTAAAACCTCAACTATCCATATATGATCAGAAACTGTGTACTCTAAGCATTATCAAAGTTTTTGACCAAAGAGAGGGGAAATTCAGGTTTTTTTCAAATCAAGTCATTTGGCAAGTGCCAAATTTGGTACTCACCAAATGACCTGCTTTGGACGTGTTAATTGACAGGATTTGCCAAATTTCCTCATATTTTCGTCCATGCTCCCCGTCTCATTTTCACATCTTTCAATGCAAGTTTATAAAAAAATCATGATAGCATTGACCTCTCTCTTAGCTATCTAAATATATAATTATTTTTTCATTTCGATTTAGTTAAGGTTTTGATCCATGGCTTCTACTGTAAATGCCTCTGTTTTTGGTCAAAAACCAACATGTGCTAGTTTTAGGATAGATTTTTACTCGTTCATCGAAATGTGAAACAAATTACATTTTTTGAAACTAGACTCCATTCTACACATGATGAAAAAAAAAATTGATTAGTTTTCAAAAAAATTAGGGGGGAGCATGCTCAAATTTTAACTTTTCAAGATGTGTCCACTTTGAATATTCATAAAATATTATATATTCATTAAAAAAATTATCTAAAAGAATGAGGATAAACTACATGGTGTTAGCTAATTTCTCACTATTGGGATTTTTGAAATTCTAAAAGAAAATTAATCAAAAAGGGGGGAGCCCTCAGGCACTATGCTCTCTTTTTGATAAAAAAAGGACTTGTTTTGGGCCCCCCCTTTTTGAGACCCTTAATCTTGATTAATTTCAAAAAAAATTAGTAGCTTAGAAACTAGACTTGGAGCACTTCAACTTTTTTTCTTGTTGCATCTTGAAATTTTGAGTGTAACTATCTTCATTTTCTTGTGCAAATCAGATTTTGCTGATTTAAAAAAAAAAGTGGCATCTTAAGAGCCAAAATTGTGTCACAGATCCATGCACTTACCCGAATAATAGAATAGACAATAAATAATGAACACAAGATTTACGTGGGAAAACCCTATTGGGAAAAAACCCACATACCGAAGCAAAGATCTCTTATATTACAATAAATCGTAAACGTAAATTATATACAAGTCATAGAGCTATGCTCTTTCAGGTGTTGATTCATGGAATAAATTCAAAAAAAATTCCTTACAATCGCTTTAATGATCATACATCTACACAATGCACTATTGCATTACATATAGACTTCACAAGCGTAACAGGAGAACAACCACTCCAACTTCCATACCAAATCAAATAGTTATTGTCACTTCTAAGGAGTTCTATCAGAATGTCAAAGAGACATGAAATCATGTCTCTCTGAATCCTCATTGTCACCCCAATACACATATCATTTCATATTATTGCAATGTCAAAGGGACCATGTAGCAACTCCTTCCAATATGGTGAAGTCTCACTAATAAAGTCTCATCAAAATTTTGAAGATACATTACAACACCTCCTCCCGATATAAGGAGATCTCATCGATGAATCCTACAACCTTAATCAGGTGGTCCCCATTGCCTACATGTCATCTAGGTCATCATCATACAAACAACATTATCCTTCACATAGTTCGGTCCCACCTTATCAGCATGTTGAAGGGACCATCATCTATGTCTTGGAAAAATCCATCATTCCCTTCGACAAAGAGACCCAACTTTCCATCAGGATATCGAAGAGACAAGACTCAAGGTCCCATCGATACCCACCTATCTCAAAAATTTTCCTTCATGCCATTCACCAGAATGTCGAAGGGACTACCAAGTGACTCCCTCTGATAGTGACTTGTCCCTCTGATGAAACAATTCTTGCAGTTCATTAGTATGTCAAAGAGATTGCTCATTCAATCTCACCGACATTCACTTGTCTCATCAATGAAGCTCTGACTGATGCAAACTCCAAACACACCTAGCGATAAGCCAAGCACTTATTAGGATGTCAAGGAGACTCGTCTCTAAGTCCTGTCGACATATGACTATCAACCCGATGAAGCACTTAATACCAACCTATGGAGAGCTTATCGAGACATCAAGGAGACTAGGCATTTCATCCCACTGAAACTCAACTATCAACCTGATGAACCTGAAGCCTAAATCCTATTATGCCAACAAGTTTGAGACAACCTTTCTCAACAAAAATGGCATACAATATACCCTAGGAAAACTCTCAATGAAGAGAAAAACCTAACTTCCAAAAGATTCCTCCACATAATATTAAATCCTCAAATACATTAAAATATATTACAAATACCCTTATCATATGTTGTGCCTTAGCCACATGATTACAACAAGATTATATAAATGAATAACTACCACATAAGGTTTCTTCACACTTATACCTATAATCCTAGAAACACTAGTTTTAGGTTTACTACATAGGCTACAATCAAGTACATAATAACACTAGAAATTCCTCAACTCTACTCATATTATTGCACTTTCGATCACACTATTTTTTGCCTCATTCTAATTCTCTAGCCTTACTTCCCCACTACTATATTTATCCTCTAATCTATCTTAACTTCTTATTTAATAAACTCCATGGATGATGATATCTCCTCTACCTCCTTCACTAATCATCAACCAATCATAAGAAATGTACATGTATAAAAATCTCCATCCTCAAAGATGATCCACATAAGCTAAAAGGTGACAAACAACTCTAGGCCATATGAAATGTGTAGTTGACCAAGTGTAAACAACCTTTAAATCAGATGTGGTAATAATAAAAATGAATATCCTCATGTGATGATCTTTATAGATTCCCTTAGACCCAATATATCTCCATAAGGATGCCTTAGTCACCATGACTCTTAAAATGTTTGTACAAGAAAAAACCATCTATGATTATTATCTTGAGTCAAGACTCATAGACCATGTTATGTTCTTGTGTGGTTATCCAAACCTCATGAAACATGAACATGATATCACCCCATTATTGTACAAATATCTTCAAATCATGAGACCTATAACCATTTACAACAAAATATGATGACTACTCTTATCACCCTTAGTGACTTGCACATAAACTGCATAGTAAAAAACCAATAATCTAATTGATGTAAAACCCATACCTATTGGATACTCCTACATCAAACACCAAGGTTTATTTAAAAAAAATATTTCTTCACTTTCTACCCTATTCATCCTCATTCCTTTAGAAATCACCTCAAAGGTCCTAATTCACACTTTTTGTGCATATTTTCTTAGAGTGTATCACCACTTTATGCTCTATTTATAAGAAAATTCCCTTTATTTCCAACTCAATTTTCTAGCACAAGTTTCCTCATAGTCAACCATCCATTTTTTCATTCAACCACACAATTCAATTTTTACTACCTCAAATTTGATGATATATCTTTAAATCCTTGTGATTGCCTCAAAATCAATAATCTATCCACAAAGCACCTTTACAAGTTGTCTCTATTTAGTGATTTTACAATAAGTGGAAACCTCCTCTAATTAACTCAATTTTGGTCATCTACTCAATTATCCTTACAAATACCTCATGTATTAGATGATCTATCCACAAGTCATTGCAAGATATATCAATTTAGTGATTTGTCAACAAACATAACCTTCCCCTTTATCTAGAATTCACTCTTCACCCTTTTCCACTTCCAAGGCTCCACCTTCCCCTCCTTGATGAATTCACTTGGATGGAATTCTATCCATAGCCACCTCTTATAATATATAAAATAGATGATTCTATATTTACAAGCCTCTCATGATCAATTAGCTCTAATACCATTTAATATAGGCATGAATAGAGGGTCTTGACAAGGATATTCCAATTATGTAGCTAACAATAAAACCACACATAAATAGAATATCCAAAATAAATGGCACAAGATGTGCACTAGGAAAACCCTTAGTGAGGAGGAAACACATAGCCTCCAAAATTATTAAATCCTTAAACACATTACAATTTATCACAAAGTGCCTTCTCATGTACTAGGCTACAACCACATGATTACAAAAATATTGTACATAAATGGATAACTACTTCACATAACTTCCACACACATAGACCTCTAATCCTTAAAACACCACTTCCAAACTTATTACATTGGCTACAACCAAGCATATAATAACACCACAAAATCCTCACACTCTCTACTCACATAATTACACTCTACATCACACTCTTTGCTACCTCATTTTGATACTTTAATTCACCTTTAAGCCAATTCAAGTTTCTTTCTTTGTAGTATATATTATATAGAACATATATGTTTCTTTAGATATGGATTGCATGCACAAGTGATTTTTAGCCAATTATTAGTTACATATTATCATATAATAATTCATGTTAATTTAGTATGATTCTTAAGAGGATAAGAAAACATTTTAAATCAAACAATTATGATACACGTGAAAATTGTGGTGATAAATATGTTAGATTGTAATATATATAATTATCATAGCCTACATTTGATGGCTCTATGTTGACATTTAAGAACTTTAAAAAAAAAATAGGAAAAGAATACCACTTAAAAAATTGTGATTGTTATTAAATTATTTTTATATTTATTAAATAAAGTATTTTTTTAATTTAAAAGATAATTTCAAATAAAAAATATCTATAAATTATTTAATATATAATGTTGACCATCAAATTTAAATATATTAATAATCATAATATTATTATGATAAGATCTATTATTTATAGAAATATTATTATTTTTATTTAAAGTAAATGTAGGTTTTTGAAAGGGTCAAATTCTTTTACAAGGAGGAATGCAATATAACAATTCAATCTACAATCGTGAAACTAATGCAAATAAAAGAACACACTAACATTAATCACCAATTAAAAAATTAAATAAATAGTCCTAGAAGGTAGCTAGGACTCCAAAAGCATGACAATGAGCCAAATCAAGGTATATCTTGAATCCAAAGAGCTCCAACAAGCTCTAAATATAATCTATGGACCTTCCTTTAGTAATATTATTATGGTATTTAACGAAATTTTTTTTTATCTTTGTAAGGAGAGGAGGAAAGCGTACTAGCACCTATGTGGTGCAAAGAGTTGGAAGCGTGAGGATCTCTTCTAAACTTACTAACTCCAAAGAATGATAACTCAAATTTTATTTTCTCTTTGTTTGGAAAATATGAAAAAAAATTATCATATGACTCTTGAATGGTGACATTGGAGCCATCTCAAATTTTACCAAGACAATATGTCACATTTTCCTTATTCATTATTTGACAAGCCTCATTACATAATGTCCAACTCAAAGATTGAGTTAGAAAGGAAATATTCCTTCTCCAAATCTTTTGCATCCCCTCTCGCCCTTAAAGATAGGAGTGATTCGCTTTGTATAGAAAATGAGTCTTCAAAAATAATTTGTTGTGTTCAAACCTCAAATTTAGGGGATATAACAAGTGAAGTCAAAAGAGACTTATCCACGTCCACATATACTAAATTTGACTTATAGCAATTCAAATTTTGACTTGATAACTTCATCAATAGTCATGACTTGACCAAAAGATATAACAATACCATCCAAAACCTCCACCTCTCAATACTCCAAATGTAAACCTAATAATCTAACCTAATTGAAAACCTGAAAAATAAGATCCTCTCCAAGTCAAAACCTAACTTCCATATACAGAAGGACAACCCCATTTTTTCCGAGTACCAAGTACCACAAAGATTCCAAATGCAATCCTTAAGTGAAAAGAGAAAAAAAAAACATACATATCTATTTCCTTAACACCCATCTCCCAACCTCGTCAATATTTAACCTAGAGCCACAAAACCTTCCAATTAGAAACTTGTCAAACCTATGGGATGATCTATCAACAATAAAGTCTTGACACCATGAGATGCCAACCTTTTTCCACAACTGATTTCAAAGGGCACACAATAGGATTTAGAACCAACCAAAATTTAAATCTAACATATCTTATTTACTTGTTGTGGAACTCCACCAGCCTGGAATTTGATAGTCTATTTGACCTTTTTTGCAAAAATTATTAGACCGTATTATTTGACTTGCTATATTTTTATATAATTGTAAATATGACTTTTAAAATTATTATTAAACTGTAAAAAAATATTGTAGTATATATATAATATTTATGATAAAAATATAAATTAGTTTAGAATTGGAATAATTCTTTGTAATTTCACTTTAATTATAAATATATTTATTAATTCAAAATCTGTTCAAAATAGAATCTTTTCAAGATTAAATATAGTTCTTTCTAATTTTTTAAATATTTTTAACAATAAAATTTAAGATTTTAACATGTTTACTAATAGTTATCATTGTTTTATATTAATATATATGATTCATAATCTTTATTATAAAAATATATATTAATTCAAAATCTTTTCAAATTAGAATATAATTGTTTTTTAACTTTTTGAATATTTTAACAAGATTTATTTTCTATATGAATTTAGAAACTTCTTGTTAATTGTCACAGTAAATTTAAGATTTTTATATTTATTTCTAATTATCAATATTTTCTAATTTTACATTTTTTTTTAATATATATAGGATATCCATATGAATAACATAACACAAATTTTCACTAGTTTTTCAACAACATTTATTTTAGAGTGATTAGTGATTCGAGTTTTGATTTTTTTTTAATAGGTTTGAAATTGATATTTAAATTTTTTTGACAGTTGAATTTTTTCATAAAACGTAAAGTGCAGACATTTAAATGAACAAACCGTAAAAAAAAATTCATATGACAAGTAGAGGTGGCCATCAAATTCCAGGCCTGAACTCCACTATCAAAATACCTACCATCTTTGCTTGAATTATTTATACTTCTAATTTACACAACAAGATGGAAATTACAAACTAGTTCTCACATTATTGCGTAACAGGTAATCGGAACCATAATGTATAGAATAAACATTGCATCATATTGGCCACTTCCCTGTACAAGCTTAAGAAAACGGAAAATAATATTTAAAGAAAAGAATCCTGGTGCTCTTTCTTACTCCATAAAACTACAATCCACAATAGAGCCTTAATACATATACAAACATTTTGAACAGCCTTGGAGTGCAAATCAACTCCAGATTCTCAATTATTCAACTTCCACTGAAAAAATAGAATTGAGAAGAAAACGAACATTCAGACTGCTGGAATGCTTGAAAAAGAGAATCCTTTGTAGCCCTTGTAAGCATACCATGCGATTCTTGTATAATAAAACCCTGGAACAAAGAACACCATTGCAAGCATCGTAAACACCACACCTGCATATAAACATTTTCACTCATCAAACCCAAAAAAACTATAGGTTTAATTAAAAGTTAACTAAGTTTTACAGGGATCTTAAAAATAAATTTAACTAAAAGATAAATAGATTTTACAGGGATCCTAAAATCCAGTTACGACATACAATTAAAGAACAATTATCATAAACAAAAGATAAATAGATTTTACAGGGATCTTAAAATCCAGTGACGACATAACTAAACGTCAACTTTAGAACAATTAATCATAATAACAAACCAAAATTCAACAAAAAAAACCAACAGACAAAACAGAAAAAGAAAATTAAGATCAATAAAGAATGTTAATAGAAAACACACCATGGATTCTGTTCTCTCCTGTTTGTGTACAGATCATTAGTAGACCCGATAAAATGCCGAGAGTTCCCATAATTAGCAGAGTAACAGCCAGTGTTATTTCCTTGACTGGTGGCCTGCATTCTACAATTACCCTACCTTTGAAATCATTGTCATTTTCACAAGCCATTTATATATTCACTCGACAAGTTTTTTGTAACTGTAAGAATCGGTAATATTCTATAAACTGCAGTGCGTCTGATAAACTTAAACTGCAATACGTCTGATAAACCTTTTTAGATGTAAACTGATGGTTAACTCAAAAGTCTACAAATAAGAGTCGGTCGTTTCTTCCCCTGCTGTTTTTTCAGTATTAGATGTTTTTCCTGTTGAACCAGATTATTCTGAATACATATTTCTGCAATATTCCTGTGAATGAAGTCTTTGTGCAGTTTATGCTGTGGACAATGTTTTTTTTTCTTTGATTGATTTCCCAAAGCTTAATTTTCCTGTGAAAAGCAAATCTACGTTTGCATTTTCTTCTCCCATATTTATTATTGTTTCGTTGCTTTCCAATGCGACGATTCAAGGGTGACTTTTAAACTCTTCAATATTATGATTTGTTCTTCAAGATAAAGATATAATTTGTAGCAGTCGTTTAGACGATAAGACTACTTCCTATATTTTTGGAGGAGTGAAGTATATTGTAATTTGAGATTTAAAAAATGGATACATGTCTACTTTTAATTTATTAACTAGTTATTTTATTTATAATTTAATTTTAAAGTGTTAAGAAGTGTTTAATTATATTTCAGATTTTTTTATGAATATTTTTTATTAGTTTTATAGATTTAAAAAATGATAATATATTAGTGAAAAAAGTGATGGATGGTAGGAGGGATGACATCTTTTAATTCAACTTTTTTTTTTTTCTTTTCTTTGTAATGAAGGAATAATGATATTATTGAATTCAAATTTTATTTTGTATGGTTTGTTTTTATAATAATTTAGACGCAATTATAGATGATAGTAACCTGATGACAAGTATGATGTTCTTAAAAATTGCCACCACAATATTCGTCTCAAAGAATTTATTTCATAAATATTTTATAAAAATAATTGGTCAATCAAGTGTCCATTTGCTAATCTCTTCAAAAATACTATATAAATAACATTTTTATTTTAAAGTAATTAAGTAGATCTATATTAAAGATCATAAATTATAAATATATATGTTCAATCACTCAATTTCATTTTTACATAAATATTTAAGATAATTAAATAATTAAAGTAATAACTAACGAATCATGTAAACAAATAAAGACTTAATTAAGTGAAATTAAATCATATATATATATATATATATATATATATATATATATATATATATATATATATATATATATATATATATATATATATATATATATGCGAGAGATATGTGTAATAGTAAATTTAGAATTTATTTTTTTTATTGAATTTTCTAATTTGAAGTGTATTAATTTAATTTTTTTTTAAAAGAACAATTGTTTTACATTCTTTTTATAATTTTATTTCTATTATTAAAAAAATGACATCAAAGAATATATATATTATTTTTTTTAATTTTCAATATTTTGTATTCAATAGTAAATTTAGGAAAGTTCTTTGTAGTTAATTTTTAAAATTTTAGAAACTTTTTTTTAACATCTTATCCCTATAAATAAATATTATTTTTATTAAATAAGATTACTTAAAAAAATATATATAAACTATGAAGAATATCTTTTAGTTTTAAATATGTTAATTTAGAAACTTATTTTTATATGAAATATTAAATTTAAGACTATTTCTTTTTTACTTACTTTCTTAGTGTGATAAATTATCAATTTTATATCTCCAAGGATCTCCAAGGAATGGGAGCCTCTAATTTCTGGTAAAGTTCATATTTTCCCCATGGCTAAGGGGTTTTTTGTAGCTAAATTTGACAATGTTCAGGATAGAAATATAATTTTATGTGACAATTTTTTTAAGCTAGGAGGATAAATATTTGTTGATGATTAAGCCTTGGTATCTAGATTTTAACCCTACTTCTGAAACTTTCAACAAGATCCCAATTTGGGTTCGGTTGCCTAATCTCCCCCTCCACCTTTGGACTGACCCTCTTCTGGAGGAAGTGGGTGAAGCCCTTGGTGATTTTTTGTTGGTGGATGATGAATCATCTGACATTTTTCATTCCACCTTTGCCCACATATTGGTTGAAATAGATGTTTCAAAAGGGCTCCCGACTGAGGTCTTACTTAAATCTTCTAAGGGTTCTTGGGTTTAACCTTTGGATTATGAAGGGATTCCCTTTCGGTGTAGAAGATGTTTTAAAACAAGTCATGTTGCTGCACAATGCAGATTTGAGAAAAAAGAAATGAAGGCTACTTGGTGGAAAGGAGCTTCTCAATAGCATTATACGGTTGAGAAGAAAGCTGACTGAACAACACATGAGTTTTTCTGAGGTGGTTGCTTCAAAATCATAGGGTCTAGGGGCATCTCCTCAGGATGTCTCAAATGGTGGGGCTCCTGAGGCTACCCCTATTGAGCGAGAGATTGTGTCTCAGACTGTCACTTTCAGCGATAATGCTATGGAAACCACTGGGTCTTAGGCTGTCATTTCTGGTGATAGCGCTACAACAACCATTTCTAGTGGCTTTACAGATAAGTCCATGTCTGCACGAAGGAATAGTGATGAAATCTATGAAACAATGGCTGCAGGCACTCATCTTCAGGAAAATGGTGGGTTGGCCTGGCATGATATGGTAGTGCATGTGGAAGAAGGATGGATTTCTGTTAAAAGAAAGAAAGAAAAATTCTCTAGGCCTTCTTTTGACATGACTCTCCATTCCCACAAGAGTAGTTCTAAATGTAAATCTTGATGGGTCTTGTTTGGGGGCTGGTTTTTGGTTGGCTGCAGGTTGTTCTTTTTGTAGCTTTTTTTTTTGGATGTAAAGGGTTTTGGGTCCCTTCAAAACCTATCTTTACCTTAATCAAAAACTTATCAATTTTATATATAGAAAAAAAAATTAAGTATAAATATTTACCCAAAAATGACTAAATTATTAAAAAAATTGCCATTTGCATGTCAATTTTTACTTGAGAAGTTTTTCTATACACCCAATGTGACTATAAGAATGCCTCTTGGTGTAATTAGACATTAGAGATCAAAAAATGATGTTGAAGGCACAAGGAAATGATTTTCCACACGGGTAGAATTTTAATACCAAATCTAATAAGCATCTCACAATCTATCAACTAGTTGTCTCTCACTTTGCTTGGATTCAAAATTGTAGAATTAACCTCTATGATTTTAGAAATGATTTAACATGTAGACCTAAACATATACTAATAAAAGTCAATTGAAAGAAAGATAAATGCTAGAATTTTCTCACCTCTATCTTTTGATATATATTTTGATAAGGATTTAGTGGTTTTTAAAATAATCTTGGGGAATTTATTGAATCATGAGTGGCATATGAACTCTTTAGCCAAACCTTTGTTTAGACTAGTTTAACAAATTTGGAACAATAATCAGTAAGGGAAAGAAAGTGTTTAATTCATATAGGATTAGGTATGCTAATGTAATACTCTCATCATGCTATTATGATGTTCTCATAAATGTCTATAATAAATTCTCTTCAATGGATCCTAGGTTATCCTTGATGATTTTTGTAAGATTTTAAATAAATGGATAAATTTCTTTAAATACAACATTATAACACCCAAATCAACACAAATGTGTGTTAATTCATCTCAAAACAAGTGAAAATTTTGACAATATGATTTTTTTTTTTAAAAATTAGACTTTGAGGCTCAAATCCATAATTTCATAAATAGTCTAGGTCTAATCCACAACCACATATTTTAAATAGGGATTAATAATAATCTTTAGGAAGCATGATGGTGATATCAAGATATGGTGATGTCATGAGTTGAATTAACATAATAATATATCACTTGTAAACTATTCATTACATAAAAGATTAATTAATGTGTGACTAAAACATAAAAAAAATGGAATGGGTTATAATTTTCATAATTATAATTTCCCCACTTTGATATGCATGAAAAATACTATATGCATATCAAAATAAAACAAATAATGAACATAGAGATTAAATTTTTTAAACATTCAAAAGAATACAAATATTATTGAATTATATAATTCATTCTTGAATTTTCCTTGTAATGATCCCTCTATTATAATCTCACAAAAAGACAAAAATAAAATATATAATAAGATTCATTTATCATGCATTGAAAAATAAGATCTCATTATAACTTAGTTGGAAAGGAAATATTATTCAAAAAGAGTAAAAATGATAAGGGTAAATGATTATAACAATCACATAAAGTTATAAAACTCTCAATGAATAGGAATGTAAAAGGAATTTCATTATGGAAATAAAATTAGTAGAACTCTCTTAGACATGTGAATGAATACGATGAAGTTTCCACTTTTAAGCCTTGTGATGAGTTACAAACCTAAGTAGCTCCACACAAATATAATTACAACAACAATTAGGAATATACTAAATCAAATATTTTATAATATAATGAGTAGTGCTCTATTATTTTATTATTTAATATGAAAATATCTTATTCAAGCATATAGTCTAAGACATAAATTTTTACATTGACTAAATTTTTAAAGACCAACACTAATGACACTATCACCCTTAGTTTTCATTACTCTATGTTATTCCATTTTCATCCTCTTAATAATTGAATTTTGAATTCCACATAATATTTGATGATCTAGAGATCAATAATACAACTCTATGTACTAAATAGAGACAAAAGGAGTGAGATAGATAATGGAAAGCCATAAAAAGGAGATAAGGGGCATTATAAAATGATTTTTGCATCATGAATTAAGTCCACAACCATACTCAAACCCATGTGGATCCCTTTTTGGAGTATCTACCATGAAAGCACATGTCAACAATCATAAATATGTGTCACTTGTTATGTAACTACCTTCCTTAGTGGACATGTTCAAGAATTGGTAATACTACAAAGTGAATTTTAGCTATAATTAATGAAATAAAAAAATATTAGGAGTGAATCTAAAAACCTAGATATCATTGATAGATGTAGGAATATGAAATAGTTATACATTTAATATTGATAATAAAAATGTTAGCTAAATATAAATAATCTTCACCAAAGGAAATAAATTTATAGATTAATAGTGAGACACCTAACAATCAAGGAATAATAATTAACTATCACCAACATAGAAAGATTGACCATTAGTTAGATACATAGGACAACTGAGAGGGGGGTGAATCAGTCGTATACTTAAAACATTCAAACCCTCAATATCTTTTCAAATTATTATCAACCATTAAACCCTTATCATGTATTAGTGGAATGTAATCATATGATACAATAATGAAAACACATCCAAACACATAAGAACACCATATTTATGTGGAAAATCAAAGGGAAAAACCACAATGAGGATTATCTCACATATATATGAATTGCAACACCAACAGGGTATGTGCAGGATCATGGTGGGCCAAAAAGTGGCAATGAGGAAAAAAACACGTCTTTCATCGATCCAAAAACACGAAAAATACCGTGTTGACTTTTTTAGGCTCGGGTGTCAGTACACACCACTATAGCAAACACCGATCCTAGTTTTCCATATCAAATATTTGATTTGTAAAAAGCATATATATACAATCTTTGTCGCTGTTTTAAAGTCATTTCACAGTCAACAACCCACGGGCGCACAGTGAGGAGATTCTTCGCGTAACGAATATCCGATTTGGCCAAAATCCGATTTGAAAAGGTAAGATTTTTTATTTTTATTTTATTTGATTCAATTTTGAATTAGATTTGGATAATTTCAAATAGTTTTTTGTGGATTTTTTTAAAATAAAATAGGAGTTTAGAATGGATTTTGATAAAAAAATGAATGTTTTTGTGGATTTTTTTCAAAATAGGGTTTTGATTGAATTTTTATGAAAATTTTGAATTTAGAATGGATTTTGATAAAAAAATGAATGTTTTTTGTGGATTTTTTTTCAAAATAGGGTTTTTGATTGAATTTTTATGAAACAATTGAGTTTAGAATGGATTTTGATAAAAAAAAATGAATGTTTTTTATGGATTTTGATTTAAAAATAGTGTTTCTTATGTATTTGTATTAAAAATTAGAGAATTTTATAGATTTTTGTTAAAAAGTAGGGTTTTTTTGGATTTTTTTTTAAAACTAGGGTATTTTTATAATATTTTCATTTATATTGTCTAATTTTAATTAGATTAATTATTTTTTAACTTTAATCAGGCATTATGGCTGCTGAGAATGAGAATGCACAAATTCCACCAGTTGAGAATGAAAATCCACCAGCTAAGAATCAAAATGCAGAAATGCCAAATGCTCCACCACCTCCGCAGCCATCAATTGAAGACTTAATTCATGAAAAATTGGAGCAATTGAGGGGAATTTGTGATGTTTATAAGAAAATCCCATGATTATCCGTATGTCAACCACATTGACATGAATAATTACAAATGTAGAAACCCTCTCCACCCAACATAATGCCTTTCATTCGTGGCGAGAAACCATGAGGGAATATTATACATGTGGATTGTCTTATGATGATGTGAAAGATCTCCAAATAACAAAAGCCCAAATAGCCTCTTTATTTATTAACCCCAATACTGGTTTTCCAGTTAATGTTAACAAACCAAAACTTTCTATAAAATGGTGCACGCATAGGGGCATAGTAGATAACTTTTGGGATCGTTGGTGTATGGTTTTTGATAAACCACCCAAAAATAATCTTGATGTACCTTTTTACTTTATTAAAAAATTATATGCTGAGTTTTTGTTAGGGCATCATGTCAATTACTTTGACATTAAACCCTTCCAGGGCGTTGGTGGAGGTATGCCCCAGGATAGGCCAGGGGCAGCTAGAGTAGTCAAGCACCCACATGTTCCCCATCCTCCCCTTCCTCTGCCACCTCCAGTACAACATATAGATATTACGGAGGATGCAGCCATACAAACTATCTAGGCCATTCACTCTTTGAGTGGTCTTTTGGTTTCCCATGCTTCTTTAGTAGCTCAGCCACAGTCTGGTGATCTTGGCGATGGATCCAATGTTGTTGCATCATCCTCCTCGGGTCCACATATTTGTGTGCCACATATTTGCAATACATGCCAACAAATAAGCTTGGGTCCTATTGTACAGCCCCCTGAGCATCCATTAGACACTTCTGATTATGACATCCAAGATGTGGAGATTATAGCAAATCACACACAGGGGAGTGGAGCACACCCTACAAAGTCCTCTCCTGCTAGAGAGGTGGACATTAGAGTAGTTACACAGGTAACATTTAAGGAGAAAATTCATAACTTGCATTTTTTTTAAAATGAATATTAATAAGAGATAGTATCAAGTACTATTATTTATTTACATGGTCTATTTAACAGTTAATGTCTAAGGAGGAGCTCACACTGGTGACTAATAGCACCCTTAGGGCCATTTCATTTGGCCTCGAGACGCACACAGTATGTATTTTCGCACTCACTCATTTACATTTTTTTACTGTATACTTGCTTGTCATTTGAATTGTCATTAATGAAATTATATATTAACTTATATGTTTATCTTATTCTCTACTTGTAGGAAACACCTAGTGCGAGCGAGGTGCGACGCTCTCTAGACTATGGAGGCACAATGTTAGATAAGGGAAAGGTAATTGAACTCAAATTTGATTGAATTAAAATTTATAAGATCTTTTATTGATTATGCATACATTGACATAGATTCATAGTTTCATATGTACTTGTCATTTTTATGTACAGGCGGTTGTGAGCTATACATCATTGTTGATAAGTGCCACAACACCTGAAGGAGTAGGTATTTGAACACCTGAAGGAGGAGGTGTTGAAACACCTAAAGGAGATATAGAAAAAGATCAACCTAAAGAGGTATGTGTTTATTTTATTTTGTGCTTGGTAAATATGTTCTTATTACTGACAATTCTATGCTAACTTGGATCAATTTCATGTTTTTGTTCACATATATAGATTGGCATTACAAAAGTTGGTTTGGTTAGTTCTTTGAGAGGGGTATACTCTAGGACTCCTGACCCTTTGAAGAGATTATATTTCAGGTAATCAAGATTTCAATTTTAGAGTTCAATTATAATTCAATGTGTATTTATTTTTATGTTAATTATTTGATTTTAAATTATATAGTATAACTAATCTCAATTGTGGTTTGACTTTTTCTTGTGCAGCTACCTTCAGAGCCAACGAATGCTTCAAAGAGGCCCCATTTTGATGATCCACCAATAGTTTAGGATGAGATAGACATTTTGGCATGTAAATTTTGAATAGATACTAAGATAACATATGCCACATATTGTAAAAAATTGTTTGAGTTGGCGTTGATGCCATTTTTGTATATGGACATACACTTGATTATTGGATAATTTGATATATATAGAAGTTGACAATCAAAATTTAATTTCCTCCTCATGTGCATCATTAAACTCTTTGAAAATTTAATCAAGTGAGCAATGGTTAAATATCAATGTACAATAGCATAAAAACAATGGTTAAATATTATGTAGTTTATATTCATATTGTTGATTACATTGCATTGCACATCTTTCAAACTCAAAGCATTACTTCACATTGCATAAGTAACAACTAGATGCTGATATATGAAAAAATTTCAATAACAATATAGTTTTTACAAAGTCAACCTAAGCAGTTATGCAATTACTTCACATTACATAACAAATAACTAGGAGCAGCTATCAATTGCATTAGCTTGTCATGGAATTCTACGAGACCACATTTCTTTGAGGAAACTTGGCACAAAACTCACAAAAATTGAAAAGAAAGCACTCAAACAAGATTTAAAGGGGTCTCAGGCCTGCTGCCCCCTCATTCCACATGCTATGCACCATTTACTTGCAAAGTAGGGCCAAACAATGGAGAAAACATGTAAAATAATATATATATATATAGCCTAGAAGCATGAATTATGATTAGAATATCACATAACATCATATAAACAAAAACTACTATAAACTTGAATGTCATTTAAACATGCATGATAAATATTCATCAATGAAACTTGAATTCTGGAAGCTGGATATACAAAGTCGATTGATGCAGGTTTCAATTTGTATGATATTGAAAAAAGAAACCAACTGAGTAGAGTTATCAACATTCTTCAAAAATCATAAGAATTATTTTAGTACACTAGCCATTTTGACGTCTTCTTGCAGTCTCAAATGTTATTTTGTATCATTGGTCTTAGTTCAATGATGCTGAACAATTTTAGAAAAAAGAAAGTTGTGTCATGGTATGTATTCAATCCAACAAGAAAAAATGAAAGCTCAGCCTCTTGGAATGAAAATTCTTGTTTGCAAAACAAATGAATAAGAATGAGGTAGTTAAGGTGTTTGAAGTTATTTAGAGGTCACTTTTAGGGTGCAAGGCTTAAAAGTTCATTTTAAATGCACTCAAACAAACTTTAAGGGATCTCAAGCCTACTGCCCCCTCATTCCACATGCTATGCAACAATTTACTTGCGGTGTAGGGGCCGAACAATGGAGAAAACATGTAAAAATAATATGTGTGTGTGTGTGTGTGCGTAGCCTAGAAGCATGAATTACGATTAGAATATCACATAACACCATATAAACAAAAAAACCACCATAAACTTGAATGTCATTTAAAAAATGCATGATAAATATTAATCGTTGAAACTTGAATTGTGGTAGCTTGATTTACAAAGTCTATTGATGCCAGGGTTCAATTTGTATGATATTGAAAAAATAAGACAACTAAGTAGAGTTATCAGCATTCTTCAAAAATCATAAGAATTATTTCAATACACTCAAGAGTTATCAAATGTCTTCTTGCAGTCTCAAAATTTATTTTGTATCATTGTTACATTTGCCTTGAGAGTGGTAGCTTAATATAGGTCCACAATACAAAACCTAGTTTACCTGTGCAATGTAACAGTGGCATAGGAAGATTTTTCTTTGAAAGCAAAAATGAAAGCTCACCCTCTTGGCTTGTTTACAAAATAAATGAATAAGAATGAGGTAGTTAAGGTGTTTGCAGTGATTTAGAGGTCACTTTTAGGGTCACTTTTAGGGTAGTTAAGGTGTTTGAAGTGATTTAGAGGTCGCTTTTAGAGAAGAGAGATGTTGAAGAGTACATCAAGTTAGTGAGAACCAAGTGTAATGTGTTGTTTTAGTTTGTAGTACTCCTTTGTTTCTCTACAGATGTTTGATAAATTCTTAGTTCAATGATGTTGAACAATTTTTGAAAAAAGAAAGTTGTCACAGTTTGCATTCAATCCAACAAGAAAAAATGAAAGCTCGGCCTCTTGGAATGAAAATGCTTGTTTGCAAAAAAAATGAATAAGAATGAGGTAGTTAAGGTGTTTGAAGTTATTTAGAGGTCACTTTTAGGGTGGAAGGCTTAAAACTCCATTTTAAATGCACAAAAAAAAATGAAATTACTTCAAACCAAGTTTGTGAAGAAGTTAACTATGTTGCCCACCTAGTTTCCCTTAAGAGTCAAAGTGCTAAAAGAGGCCTTAATCTTTGAAGGGGCTATTTCATAGGAGACCGTGAAGTGCTTACAAACTCTCTGTCAAGCCTATGGGATTGTGTTGGGACCATCTACAAAACCTCTCGATTTTGCTATCTCGGAGGTGTTTTTCTGTGGTGATGACTTTTCAGTGGAGGGAAAAGTTGTCAGATGCAAGCAGTGTAAAGTTGCAAAGTGGTGTAACTTTCATTACGCAACTCGTATGACCAAATGGACTATTCCAACAAGTTCGGATGGGTACATTGGCTGAGGATCATCTCTCTTGCACCCAAATCGTTGAATCTTTCTGAGCTACATTGAATGGAGTGATTTCTCTTAAGGTCCAAAGTGCTAAAGACAACAATCTTTGAAGGTCTATTTCCGAAGACGTGATGCTTCTGGACTCTGTTTGAGGCTATGGGATTGTGTTGGGACCATCTACAAAAACCTCTCGGTTTTTTTCTATATGAGGAAGGTGTTTTCTTGTGGTGATGACTTTTTGAGTGGAGGGAAAAGTTAGCCGGATGCAAGCGGAGTGTAAAGGGTGCAAAGTGGTGCAACTTTCATTCCATAGCTCGTACGACCAAACAGACTATTCCAACATGTCTAGATGGGTACGTTTACACTAGGGATGGTCTCTCTTGCACCCAAATATGCCGAATCACTCCAAGCTACATTGGACTGGCGATTTCCCTTAAAGAGTCCAAAGTGCTAAAAGGCCGATGTCGTTGAAGGTCTATTTCACCGAGGAGGCGAAGTGATGCTTCACCAGACTCTTAAATGCGAGCCTATGGGATCATGTTGGGACCATCTACAAAAACCTCTCTCAGTTTTTGCTATCTCGGAGGCATTTTCCTGTGGTAATGAATTTTCAATGGAGGGAAAAGTTGCCAGATGCAAGCAGTGTAAAGTTGCAAAGTGGTGCAACTTTCATTATGCAACTCGTACGACCAAACAGACTATTCCAACACATCTGGATGGGTACGTTTACGCTAAGGATGGTCCTCTCTTGCACCCAAATATGTCGAATCACTCTGAGCTACATTGGCCCAGCAATTTCCCTTAAGAGTCCAAAGGGCTAAAAGGCAGCAATCTTTGAAGGGCTATTTCTTGGAGACCATGATGCTTACAGACTCTTCATCCGAGGCTATGGGATCATGTTGGGATCTACAAAAACCTCTCTCAGTTTTTTCTATCTTGGAGGCATTTTCCTGTGGTGATGACTTTTCAGTGGAGGGAAAAGTTGCCAGATGCAAGCAGTGTAAAGTTGCAAAGTGGTGCAACCTTCATTCCGCAACTCGTACGACCAAATGGACTGTTCCAACACGTCTGGATGGGTACTTTTACGCTAGGGATGGTCCTCTCTTGCACCCAAATACGTCGAATCACTCTGAGCTACATTGGACCGGCGATTTTCTTTAAGAGTCCAAAGTGCTAAAAGGCAACAATCTTTGAAGGGCTATTTCTCAGAGACCGTGATGCTTACAGACTCTCTTTCTAAGGCTATGGGATTGTGTTTGAACCTTCTTCAAAAACCTCTCTCATTTTTTACTATCTCGAAGGTGTTTTCTTGTGGTGATGACTTTTCAGTGGAGGGAAAAGTTGCCAGATGCAAGTAATGTAAAGTTGCAAAATGGTGCAACTTTCATTCCCCAACTCATACGACCAAATGGACTGTTCCAACACGTCTGGATGGGTACGTTTACACTAGGGATGGTCATCTTTTGCAATGAAATACAACTGAATCACTTGAGCTACATTGGACCGAGTGAAATTAGGTGAAAATTTGATGCAGACACAAGGGCACAATCACAAACTCTTTGCAACCTGCCTATTTGAGGAATCTAACAAGATTATTCTAACCTCTTTGGATAGTCCAAAACTCCCTTAAAACTTGACAAGCAACTAAATGCACATTTCCCTCTTTAACCCCTTAAACCCTTGTAATAGTGAGAAACTAGTTTTTGTCCATTACTCCACAGTTTTCCAAAACACTAGTTAAACACATGACTGATTCAAACACCCATATCCAAGTTACACAACATATATGAGAAACAACATAGACTCCTTTGGACTAACGTTGACTTCCTATACATTCACCCTTGAACAGGCTACTCAATTAGCCCAAAAATGCAAAGCAACATACCTTCAAACACCACACAGACCCCTGAAACCTTGGGGCAGCAAATAAATTGCCAAGAAAACAAATATTCTGCAATTTGATTCCATTTGTACGGACCTGTAACCGTCAAATCAAAAAACCCTCTTTTTTAGTGTAATTCTTGAGGGTTTATTAGATGTAGCACTTCCACAACCTTTCAGACTCTACCACCACCTTAGACACCTTTATTTAGGCACCAATATGCTTAGAAAACAAAGAAACTTCTGGTATCTTAGAGATTTTTGCAAACCCTAGGGTAAAAACTCTATTTTCAAGTGAAAAAAACCACCATTTTTAGACCTTTAACTCTTCATTTTATTTCAAAACTCAGTTCTCCATGCCTTCCACTCTTGAAATAACATCAAGACATGTAATAACGTTTCTACATAAAAAATTTATACAAAAATGCTTGAATGGCTTGTGCATAGGCAGAAAACACAAGAAAAACAGTAAAATATGAACTGAGCAATTGAAACTTTATTGATTCAAAGAAAAAAAATCCTTCAACCAAACCTATCTCGAGACCTTGAAGGCCTTAAGTACATTTCTATGCCTTGGAATCCAACTCCCAATGCCTTTAACCACCAATATTAATTGACTTTTGAAGCCTTAATGACCGTTGAAGGCCAAAATACAAACATTTTTCACATTAATATGACTCATAATGAAATGTTGCACTTTTCCACTTCTAACTTTACTAAGACCTCACTTAATGGCTTGAAACAGCATCATTACATGTTCAAAACACTGTTCTTGCTTGTCCCTAAACAAATTTACTAATTTTTCCTTCAAAGGTTACAAAGCAACAACTAGGACAAGTTGTTAAAAATGAAAGTTGCACCCAAGTTGGAAACATTGATTTCCTTAAAAACCTCATGAAATTTGCTAAAAATGAAGTTGCACCCAAGTTGGATTTGAGGAGAAAATGTTATAAGCCACTATAATTTATTATATATAAATGGGAGATATTACAAATCCTAGTTCAAACGAGCACACCGACAGGAAAGAACTAGGAAGAAAACCTTCAGTTGTAGCTCGATTAAGTACAAAAATAGACCCCTTTACATTTTAAACATACCCTTTATACAATTCTAGACATTTGACCCATATTTCAAAAAACATCACTGGGTATAGATTATGCCCATACACAATTATGACCATTTTACATTGTTTCCAATTTGAGAATTCAAATTTTACAAAATTTTCCTATTAGAGGCATTTAGGGCACAGTCTTCAACAATAGCAGCATGTTCACATTTTGGACTGACAAGCACCTATACAAACCATCAAGGTAGCTTAGAATAAAAAATATATGTTATTCTAAATGACACAAAATAT